>JARVJN010001887.1:8913180-8924210 GCA_031763805.1 Argolebias nigripinnis
GTTCTAACTGTGTGTGAACAAACATTAGTTCCAATATAAACACTTTCTAAACAACAGTAGTGACTCATTATATTTTTTATCATTAAAAGTAATGGGGTTGCTCGCCCAGGGCGCCAAATAGGCTAGGACCGCCCCTGCCTTTCCACCCGTCCCTTTAATTCAGGTGACGCTGGAACGTGTACGTTGAGGGGCCCTCTCACTGATATTAATAGCCCCCAGGTGGCCACAGAAACCGTGGTTCCCAGAAATGATTTTGATGCTGTCAGGGGCACCATGGCAGCTGCCCCCTCACAGGGACCTGCTAACTCAAGCACACGGACAGCTTCTACACCCACGTCCGGAACTGTGGCAACTCTCAGCTTGGCCGCTGAAGGGGACAGGCTGATGGCCTCAGGCCTCACCAGCTTCGTATAAATAGCACACAGGGAGCGAGAGCTAAGCCAACCTAGGCTTCCTACGCTCGCAATGGTGTGTTTTGAGGCTGGCGTCTGGGGAGGAATATTATATAATATTCCACGAACTCGGTTCAGCCCCCTCCTTACCCTTTTTTACGGGACCCGCTGAGGCCCTTAGTAGTCCTGGATGCTCTGTGGGAGCCTCCATTAGGGCATCTGGGCAGCTTTAAGATAAATTTGCTATCTTATGTAGCTGCTCCACTCTTGGCTCTCAGCCCAACCAAACATGTAGGGGACCTCCACGCTTATCTGTACACCCAATGTGTGCAAAGCCTGCCCCTGAGGGGTCAGAGGTCACCCTGCGTGAAAACCTTGCGTATGTCTCAATGATGCCAACTTTAGATACCAGAAATCTGGACTTTGAGCTCTTATCATTTCCTCCCCTCCTGCCCTTGCTGAGTGACAGAGGAGGTTGACTCTGCCTTGTTGGGGCCTGGGGTGTTAAAAAAAAAAGTGGAAAAGATAATAATTATGAAACTCCTGATTAAAGGAAGCCAATTAGCTGTTCATATGTTTTGCCACCCCAGCTGCTGGCAGAACCTTATCGTAACAGTGCCTCTCACACTAAGCGGCTAAGGCCATAAGATGAATGTTCAGCAGCAGAGGTCGGCAGGTGCCTTCTGGGGCACACACCCTTCCCACTCGGGTCTTGGCCGCACCGTGGTCGTACCAGTTGCAGGCATATGCACTAATGCAAACTGGAATTCCACAAACGCGTTTGCAGCAACATTACTGATGCCCTGATGCATTGAGCATGCATCAGGGTATTACTGTTGGGTGTTTCTGCATGTGACTGCATGTGACGTCACTCAGGCTGTACTCTCTAACACAGCGAGCAGCAGAAACGCCTAATGTATAAAGGCTAGGTTCTCACAAGCATGCATTTTACTGAGCATTTCAAGGGCGTGAATAAATTACGTTCCCATAGCAATAGTGTTGCACCGAGTGAACCTGACTGATAAAGGGAACTGAAAGTTATGCACCATAACTCATGTTCCCTGAAGGAAGGGAACGAGGTGCAACACAGTTGGCCCTTTCAATGCCAAAGCTCGGTGAAGTGCACTTGGAGAAAGATGGATGGGCGCAGCCGTCTTTATACCCAGAGGGCGGGGCCTCTAGGGTGACGCTGACGCCCACCGGCCGTAAAAGGCGTGAGTGTATTACACAATTCCCATAGAAATCGTGTTGCACCTCGTTCCCTTCCTTCAGGGAACATGAGTTATGGTGCATAACTTTCAGTTTCAGACCTTTTCTTATGTTTAACAGATAAAATTGGTTTGTGTTGTGTGAAAGCTGATTCAGCAGTCACACTATTTTCAAGTTTTTTGTTCCAAAAATATATTCTGTCCAATTTTTTTAAATTTTATTTTAGATTAAACAATTAAAACTTGATTATTTCTTATAGCTTATTTTTAGATTACCATCAAGTCTAATTACTCAACAACCACTTCTTCACACTAATTAATTATCCCTTTTTTATTTATGTTGTTGATTTATACTATTGTCAATAATCTATTTTTTATTAATTATTTTTGTCAAAAGACTTCAAAGGCAATCCTCGTTGAGATCAAATATTAAATTGCTATGATATAAATTTCACGATAATTAATACATTCTACTTCATTCACTGAGTTTTGATTATTAATGGGTGAATAAATTACTGTAATTGACCTGTTACTGGTCAGTAAATTGACATGGTGCACCATTTTAGCGAGGGCAAAATTAAGTGTAGTAAAGTGAAAAAAAAGGAACATGCTTATTTCTCCCTCATTCACACCAACCACGAGTCAACCACATAGTCGTTGTCATACCATAAATAACATAAATTGTGCATTTGAAGCAAAAAAGTTAAAATTGTCAATGCCTCATTTGAATTTGTAAATCTGTCAGACTGCATTAACTTAAAGAAGGCAAAAAAGCAAACATATTGGTAGTTTAGTGGCTTTAGAGTGATTTTAATTGCTTAAAACTTCTCATAAATGGCAATTTGTGGACAACTATGGCAGCTAATAAGCCTTCTACTCTCACATTTTCTGCCCCCCCCCCATTTCTGTCTTGCTTAGATTCTTGTAGCTAATCATTATGAGTGTAGATGGGTATCCAAATGCAATCAAAGGCAATTATGCTCCTTGCCGTGCTTACGAGCGTGTGTGTGGAGTGCATTTGTGTGTACATTTGAGCCCATTAGGCAGCAATGCACTGATTAACCGTCACTTCTTATGCGGCCCGAGTGCCAGTCACACAGACAACAAACAAGAAGCGAGACACCGCCTCACTGAGATGCAGAGACACACATGGTCTCACATGGTTTGCTCTGTGCCCATTATCCACTCAGGATACTTGTCACAGTCGTGGACAATAGCACAGCAAACTGCAACTAATTCATTTGGATAAAACTGCTGAGAAAGTGGTAGGGGATGTTTTAAATTCACATTCCTAATAAGCTTTAAAATGACCTGTATTTCTAAATTGCTGTGAAACATTAAAATAACTTAAAAAAAATCAAATCTTTGTTTTCAGATTTATGAGCTATTATCACCTGCTACCGAACAGTGAAGGCAGACAATACTGTTTTTGCCTTTGTGTGTTTGTGTGTGTGTGTGTGTGTGATAAAACTTGCAGAAATTAATTTTTTTCTTTTATTTCGGCTGCTCCCTTCTTCAGGGTTCGCCACAGTGAACTAACTTGCACAAAGACGTGGCAATTATTTTTACGCCGGATGCCCTTCCTGACACAACCACAGACCACCGATCTACCACAGCCCTTTTTGTGGAGCAGGGAGGTGCCATCTAGGGTGGCCGGGGGAGCAGTTGGTGGGGGTTAAGGGCTTTGTTCAAGAGCCCAAAGTGGAGAAAATGGGGATGGAGGCGGGTTTGGATATTTAATCTTTTCTACCCATATTTTGATGTTGTCGGTCTGGGGAGTTGAGCCGGCAACCTTCTGATCACAGGACCATTTTCTCTAGCCTCTGCTCCACTACGCCCCCCGTGTGTAATAAAACCTACAGAAAGTAATACAGTATATACAATTCTACAACTGATTAACTTTAGGAGTCAGCCTGAATCAAAATGGTTGTCACAGCCAGCTGACCCTGAAAAATACAATGATGACTATAACTCGGTCACTTTTACAGTTACTGGCCTAAAATTTGGTGTGGTAGTAGCTGAGTCTCATCCCCAACACCTTTTTGCACATTAACAGATTGTGCAAGATTTTTCTTTAAAATTGTAGTTAATATTTTGGAGAGAACTGTCTTCAAGCAAAAAAGATCTCATGAACCACTGGATGGAATGATCTTTCAGAAAGTGTTTACTGGATGTACCTACAACTGTTTAATCAGGATCAGAAACAACTTTATTGTCATTGCACAATTAAGCACAGCGAAAACGCATTCCAGTAGAGCCGTCCAACAAGGGTAGACGGAAATGCATAGAGGTTGCAGGTTGAAGCATTGCAGAAAAGGGAATAAAAACATGAGGGAATTTTATTTTATTAAAAAAAGATCTCTGTGTAATGTAGTAAAAAAAACTACCCACAAAGTCGGTGAGATTGTCCGTGAACACAAGCTGAAAGTTCCATAGTCCTGATAAATATGACACAGTGTCTATCAGCCGGTGCAGTTCTGATAAGGGTCCACAGATGTTCTTGTGGTGGGGGAGCAGGAGGCTAGAGCAGAGCTTCATGATTTACATATCCTCCAGGAGCAACTTGAGATAAGTTGGCCTATCCAAGGCCAAATGGGGGAGCCAGTTTCAGATAAACAACAATTGTTTTGGGACAGGCAGACTCTACTGATTTCACGTCTGCCCTCAAAGTTCTGCTGCTACACTCAATGGCAAAGCCAAACAGCCAGATTCATGGTCATTCCGCCGGTCCCTGATTGTAGCCTTCCCCAAGGTTAATTCCTTCATGCCAGCAAGTTCTAGCTCGCAAACCATCTGAGTCTGAGTGCTCGAAGCACGGTGCAATCCTTCATATAAGGCAGGAAGCCTGACCATTGCCAAAACTGCTGCCAACGTCTTCCTAATTTGTAGACATCTCAGGTATCTGCCAATTCCAAAAAGCAGAAACCCTATTATCATAAATCCAATTATGTATGTGTCTTCAACATCTTCAACGGGCAATACAGACCGGCACATCATCTTCGATACACCCCAGGAATCCATGATAGATCCAGCCGCATGTGTCCCTTCAGGGTATGAGGGTTCTCCCTCACCCTGTATTCTCGTCGAGAAAATTTTGTCAGTTGCATTGAGGGACCAGCTGACCAGATCCATAATAATTTACGACTTGGAAAACGTGTAAAGAGAAGCTCTGAGAGATTCACAGGACAAGAGCAAAAGCAGGAGGGAGGCAAGAGAGGGAAAGAAAGCATCCGTCTTTATTGAGAGCAAGTCAGAAAAAAACAATCAAAAGTAGCCAACGTTAAAATTGCTATAAGTCAGTCAGTTTCACAGATTTTGAGCTGAAATTTGATGTGGTAGCTGCGTTTTTCAGTATTTATACTTTGAGCATGACATTTCACAACCCATGTGATTTTCTTAGCATAAGCTAATCTTAGTTTAAGACTCTGGTATGAATGAAAATGATTTGCATTCCCTCAAGAAGTACTTGGCCGTTAGTCATTTATGCAAGTTCAGTCATCTATTTCAGCCACTCTTGTCCAGCTCGTGTAAAACTTTGCCGTCTGGTTGGTTCTCCAGAGTGTAATTGTCTGACATTCTCTCACCATCTGCCACACGTTTAGTGTTATTTATATTTTATGGTGACTGTATGCATCAGGGCCTTGTGACAAATTCTGATTAGGAGTTGCTTTGCTTGCTGAGATATTTAATGCTCTCAACAGGTAAAGCACAAAATTGATATATTGCTTGTCTGTAGTATGGTGATGGTCACGACTGGAACATTTATACTTTCCCAGGTTTTTGGGTTTCACAACTTTAAAGTTCTACAGAGCTTTGCAAGTGCAAGACAATAAAAAGGGGATAGAGTGAATTAGTTTTCACAGTTTAGTAAATAGTGCAACGTTTTTTTTAATTAATATTGTTCAGAACATAATATAGATTGTTTGGATTTTGTGAATTTGGATAATTGGTCATTTTTTTTCTTTTTCATTTTAATACTTTAGTTGGATGTAACTGGGACTCTGTGTACATAATTTCATTCCATCACATGTACCACATGTGGTGGAACGACATATAATGAACCTTGAATCCTCGAGAATAACACTCCAAGGATCAAAAACTTTGAAGCTAGTTGCTGTAAAAAGTAGCAAATCCACCTCTCTTTAGCGATAAATGACAACTTATTTTTTTGTGGTTACAGTTACTTTATTAGCTGGAACAACAAAACTGCTGTTTCTGAAAAATTCACTGCATGATGTCTGTCTACATATTATCATGATTAGTAATGTTTTTACTCTCAGAGTAGTGAGAACCGACAGAGAGAGATTCAACACATTCAAAGTAAAAGGTAAGTGAATATATTTACAATGTTCTGGGGACTCATGTAGGATGTGGAATGGAGCAGGTGACAGGTAACTTGGTGGTGGATGTAATCTTGAACATAAACTATATGTTTATGTATTTTAATCTTTTTGTTTGCTTAGCAGTGTTAGAGAGGAGGGAGAAGGATTCCAGGTGGATGACAGGATGTGGTGAGGATGGTGAGTTTAACATGTTAGTGGCAGGACGGTACTCAGATGCTGATCCAAGGGTGTTGTCCTAGGCCGATGGTGAGGCAGCTGGTGGTGTTTACGAGGAGTTTCCACAGAGAGTTTATGCTTTACAGACACAAATAGACACGTGTTCCTCGATGATGAACTGCAGAGCCAGGACTATGAGGGCACATGGAAATACTCAGGTTAGTACAACTCATCAGAGATAAGAGATGTGCAGCTGTCACCAGTTTATCAGTTGATATTACAATGTTCAAGCAGAGAAGAACTGATCCAAAGATCTTTAAAACACACCGAACACTCATCAGCCAGGATCAGGATCAACTGGAGATGGTTTGGCTCCACCCTGTCCCTCCGGAGCTGCAAGAATGTGATTAATGGTACAGAAAACACTGGAATCCCACACAATTTATGACTCATGGACTGGGGATGGGAAGTACTAAGCACTGTATTTTTTGTGTATAAATTGCAGATTTTGCATAATTCCCCCATATTTGTAATCCAACTTTTGGCTGAGATCTGAAGATTTAATTCATTCTGACATAGAAAATATAGCATAATACTGTACCAATACCAATAATTTTGAATGTTCAGAGGACCAGCCTTAGCTTTTTTAGATAGCATAATACCATTTTCATCCACTAGAGGGCCCTCAACTAGTATGGCAAGCCAAGTGTCTCATTAATAGGTAAAAGTGTCTCTTAAGACACTTGGCTTGCCATATCACTTCAACACTTGCTCTTCTCAAGGGAGGGCGTCTCCTCTCGGTCTCCGCTTTGCTTTTGCTTTGTGAAACTGTCTGAGAGCCTCTCTTCTAGCGCCATAGCGGCCGAAACTGGTACTGCACCATTTTTGCCCAAAATGTAAAACGGCGAATATGAGCGAAAAATTATTCTAAAAATATGGGACAAAATCCATAAATATGACGCTTCGGTGTTTAATACGCAGGACATTCAAATGAGCAAAAAAACCGCGTATTATACACCGGTGTTTACGGTAATCGTGTTTAGTGTTACTCTTGTTAAATTCTTGTCAAAGTCCTTCTATGCACTCTCCCCCGTCCTCAATTTGGCAGCCAATCTATTTTTGGCACAACACCTGCCCATGTTTCCAGGTTGTCAGCGGTGACGTATAATAGATGCCACTTATACGGCGAAGCGATGTGTACAGCAGAAAATACGGTCTCTTCCGGTTGTAAATGTTGCAGACGTCTGGTCCAACACTAAGAAGGAAACTAAAGGCCTGCGTAAATGTTTTGCTGATGATCTGGACTCTCTGGTCTGATGGTTCAGATCATTCCTTGTCCAGATGAACCCTACAGAGCCTTTTTGGTGGAAACAGTTGTAACTTCAGCTTCTCTGAAAGTGTTCGCTCCTCCGTCTGAAGAAGTTACGGGCTGCCGCTCAGCGCTGAAGCCAGAAGTTCTTGTATCCCGTCAAAGGGGTCCATCGGTGCAGATCTCAGCTTCTAGAGACCTTCAGGATCAACAACACTCACGGTTCTGTGCTCCTGCAAGCAGATCTGCCAATTACCTGCCAGAGAGGACACATTTACAGCCGAGGCCGATCTGACAGAGAACTTCAGACAAAACCTTTAGCCACAGGTGATTTCAGGTTTTCAGGCATCCGGTTGTGTCTGATCATGATGTGGGGGGCGGGGGCTTTAGTTTTTACCCACCCAACACACAAAGTATACTTTCCATGTCTTCGTAGCGTCGCAGTTGGAAGCTATCAGTCCTGGCTTGTTTGTAGCTTTAGGGCTTTAATAGGAAAAGGGATTATTATGTATTAGCTGTGAGACTGTGGGACGGAGGGGGTGTGAAGTAGACAGAGGTCTTTGAACGCACCAGCACAGATCACAGCGCGAGTTCGTCTAACTCTTCACCTTCTCTTCACAGGCCTCCAGGACTGACAGGAAGTCCAGTCATCTCAGATATCTCTCTGATCCGACTGTCCCCCCACGCATCGGTCGGGACGGGCGAGTCACCGTTCAGCCCCCCACACCCTTACGTCAGCCCCCACATGGAGCACTACCTCCGCTCGGTGCACAGCAGCCCCACCCTGTCCATGATCTCAGCTGCACGAGGTCTGAGCCCCGCTGAGGGTAAGAAAACCAACACCAGATTAACAAGACGCACTGTTGGCCATCTTTTTCCCAGCATGCAACTGGCCAATCACAGCTCAAAGTAGCAAGAAATATGAGAAATTATAATGAAAGATGGACTAAACCTTGGATTATTATGTGCAAAAGGTCAAGTGGGAGGAGCTTCCCTCCGCTGTTCCTAGTATTAAAACAAAATCTTAAACTGGAATCCCTCCGTGGTTGAAATTACCGATTTTATATGTAACTGGTTCAAAATGCACAACCAAGAAGTTTGTCAGGAGAAAAGCGGAACATTTTACATTGACCATCTTAAACCCTGCTAAGGTGCGTTTTACCTTCCAGGAGGGAGACTGATGGGAAACATCCTCTAAAACTAAAACAGCTGAAAGGTGCTGCAGGCCAGAGTCTAAAGAGCGTCACGGAGGAAGACGGCAAAACTTTGGTGGCGTCGTCGGTTCACAAGTTTAATACAGTGAATTTTAGTCCACTCTTAACGTTTTACGGACGCCATCGTTAGGCCTGTCACAATAACAAACTTTGCTGGACGATTAATTGTCTCAGAAATTATTGCGATAAACGATAATATTGTTTGAAATTTGACAATATTTAGTACAGGTAGTCCCCGACTTACGAGCGAGTTCCGTACCTACGGGCCGTTCGTAAGTCGAAAATTCGTAAGTAGGATCACATACAATAATAATAATAATAATATTTTTTTTAATAAATAAATAGATTTACAGTACTGTACAGTTACCAAGCACTTAGCCTATCCTAAAAGTTTTTAAAGATGAAGGAGTTAGATTAATTGTCTCCCTTTCACGTAAAGGGAACTAACTCCCTTTATTTGAATGGAGCCTGCTAGGGAGGAGGGAGACAATTCAACTCACTCCTTAACTATGTTTGGTGACTGTACAGTACTGTACATTTATGTATTCATTATTAAAAAAAAAAAATATATATATATATTTGCTGCTTCCGCTTTTGTTGTCATTCAAAATGTTTTGTTTTATTTCCCGTCTCTTTAAGGCAGAGGACGTTGTCGTCCTGAGAAAACGAAACAAATTCATTCATTCAGACTTTATTTAATGGCATCAACCAAAGTGTGGAAATTTAATATTTCACACCAGAATGACATTTCAAAGAAACAATTAAGTTTTGATAATTATCTGATAGAATGTGACTTTTAAAATGACCAAACTATCGCTTTAAAGAAAGAAAGAAAACTTTAAGTCCAGGTTTGTGTTTTAAAACTTTAAACACTGACATGGCAAAGAAAATAAAAAAAGATTTTTTTAGACAAATATGTTTAGATAAATTCCTGGACTCGTGTTGTTTTTAAATTGTGCTTGTAAAGGTTATCGTCATGCGTATTCACTCTATTGTTAATTATTATAATAGTAATAAATAAAACTATTAGAGTTATAATACCGGTAGTTGTTTGTTTTTAGTATTTTGGGGTTATACATTACAGCGTAACTCAACACTTCCTACATTAAAGTGTAGTTTTTTAAAAACATCTTATGCATGTATTCATGCTTCATTTGAGTAAAAAAGCTGTTAATAGTAATAATTATTGTTTCCCACATTTTAAAGCTTCAATGAAAAGAAAAAACAAGCACTTTATGTTTATTCAAAATGCAGAGTTTTTTAAATTCTGTAAACGTTAAAAAACTCTGGATTGTGTTTTTCAAGTGTTTTTATATTTAAGTTGTTATTTTAGTTCTGAATGGATTTTCAAAACTGTGGGTGAGAAAGGTGAAACACCCACACCTGGGCCCCTGAAGGCCCCCGACCTCCACCAGCCGCCCCCAAACAGGTCTCTCTTGAAAATGAGCCCGACTCAACGAGACTACCTGTATAAATAAAGGTTGAATAAAAACTGAATTTAGCTTTTAGCCAGCGTTTTGCTACTTTGAGCTTGCAGCTGGTGATGTTTAGCTTTAACGACTCAGTTTGAGCTGCAGCATCAACGGTGCATTTTCAAATCTTTTGTTTCTTTGTTGCGCAGAGCGAGCCGAAGCCACCACCGAGTCCTCGGACCACAACGCCACGTCCTCCACCGAGGTGGACAAACGGGTCAAGAGGAGACTGTCGATGGGTAACAGCCGCACCCCCACACGACTGAATAATTGTGTTTTCTGTGACGAGAGGCGGCCGGGAGCGGGAAGAGGAGCGACGGCGAGTGAAGCGATACATTCCTCAGCGTTTGGAGCAAACTGTGAAATAACACGGCGCTGACTCGCCCTGCTCCTGGAAGATATGAATTTGTGACGGCGTGATAGATTTCACATTTTCCTTCTAGCTGGGGAAGGGCGGCCTGTGAAGTTTTATTCTGCCCGCTTTGTATTTAATCACTTTGCAATCCAGGCGAACGCAGAACCTCCCTCCATCAGGTGAAAAATAAAAAATAATCTCACGAAGAAAATGTCACGTTTGTAAAACGACGTGGAATCTGCTCAGACGAGCGTCCGTGTTTGTAACGACGTCGTGTCTGACGCGGAGACGTAGCGCAGCTCTTAGTCACATGATTGAAACTCTTGTAGTCTTTTAACTCAGTGGGTCTCAGACCGGGGTCCCCGGACACTCGGGGGTCCGTAAGCCGGTGCTTGGGGGACCACCAAAAAAGAAAAAAATGTTTTAACAAGCACGTAGACGTTTAAAGGTGGGGTGACATGATTTTTTTTACTATGCATGAAATTGCTCAAAATACATATACTGTATTTTATCATTTAAATATGTTCGTTTTTGCAAACAAAATGATAAATCACTTTAATTTTGCTTTAAAAGTGATTTTG
>JARVJN010001887.1:9301889-9315666 GCA_031763805.1 Argolebias nigripinnis
GGCCACCAGGCGCTCGCCAGCGTGCCCCACCTCCGGGCCTGGCTCCAGAGTGGGGCCCCGGTGACCCGCGTCCGGGCAAGGGAAAACTTGGTCCATTAGTTGTACTCATCATTGGGGTCTTTGAATGAAACATCAACGTTTTAAACCGCTCTTCATATTTATTAGTTTTTAAAGACACTTTATATAACGATAGTTTAGTTTGCTCAAGCTTCTGCTTTTCAATATTTTTCCAAATATTTGAAACATGATTTTAGATGTTTATGGGTAGATTATAGCAAATGTTTAAACAAATGAATGTGGCTAAAATGAACACAGTCTCAAAGGGAAGTGGTCACCCATACTGATTTTAAAATTCTATTTCATCGTGTCACAAAAATAACGAAAACCCTTTGCAATGTCTGCACAAAATAATTACCGTAGCCTTTTTCTTACACACCGACAGTTTTTGTTTCATGTGGACTGCCGCCATGAAACACCTAAGCTATCTTGTTGAGAAAAAATAGAGCACTATCAATTTTCTGGCCTTGAAGCAAAATAATCAAAGCCCATTTCAGACATCTTATGCACCCACCAAATGCTTTGTTCAAGGAATAGGTGCAGGCGCTCCTGGATGACAAGAAGATGTTGAAAGAAAAAAAAAAAAAGAAGTGAATGGTTATGTGAGCTTCAGGTCTACCTCTCTGCTGTGGAGGAGGACTTTCTCTGACATATCACTGCCAAGTAACTGCTTCCCGGTGCCATTTCCTGTTTAATCTCCCACGCGACAAGGTTGCTGGGTTTCACAGCCAGGAAGTTGATGCCCGACTGGAACCACACCCTACAGAGAAGAAACAGACAGAAAAAAAAAATCAGAATGTAGAGTTAATCTAAAGTTCACAAGCACAATATAAACAAAGAAGCTGAGGTAAGTGTGAAAGTTGGGAGGGAATTTATTTTGAAAAGTAGTTTCTACTTTTCTTGGAATTCCCCTGCTTGAATTTGCTTTCTGATTTATCTTTGATCTCCGCCAGACTTTCTTCTTGTCTTTTAAAATTGATTCACCAAACACAGCGCTGCCTCCCACAATGTTCTTTGGTGGGAGAAGAAAAAGGTACGACAGACAAAAGACAACACGGTGACAGGAGACGCTTTTTTTTTTTTTTACCGAGTCAATCTATTCATGACAATCCTGAAGTACATGTACACTGAGTCTATAATTGATGAAATGATATATTAAAGGTGTTTTTATTTTTTATTTGGTTTAATTTCAATTTTTTAGTACCTCTTTTTCTTCAGCTGAAATGTTAATATTTAGGGATGCACCGATCCACATTTCTTACTTCCGATTCGATACTTAAATCTGTGTATCGACCGATACCGATACTTTCCCGATCTGATACCGTTCAGGTATGAGGCTGTAATAATGAATTTTTGATCTGCAACTACTGTCTTAATATTGTGTGAGTTAAACCCTACTAAGACACTCTGGGCCTCACAACAGGAAACACCTAAACTTTAACAGCACACAAGAGGCAGGTCTATATCATAGGCGTCCTACTCACTCATGGTGCAGCTGGAAAACTAAAATACTGCTAAGCATTATGGGAAAGACAAGTAAATCCACTCCCGTAGCGGTTAAGGGGAGTGGACTGTTTTGTCTTTGCCATAAAGCTTAGCATGCATTATGTGCATGGTGCAGCTGGAAAACTAAAAAACGCTAAGCATTATGGGAAAGACAACAAAATCCACTCCCGTAGTGGGTAAGGGGAGTGGACTGTATTGTATTTTCCATAATGCTTAGCGTTTTTTTAGTTTTCCAGCTGCACCATAAGTGAGAAGAACGTCTGTGATATAGACCTGCCTCTTGTGCGCTGTTAAAGTTTGGGTTTTCCTGTTGCGAGGCCAAGAGTGTCTTCATTGGGTTTAACTCACGATGTTAAGACAGTAGTCACAGAATATGGTGGAACACATGTGCTCTATAAAGCCACATCGGAAATATCGGCAGGTTGGATAGGAAAATACGATATTTAAATTATGCTGGTATCCGATACTGGATCGGATCGGCCCCATCCCTATTTATATTGTTTTGAACAACTTTTTAATTTAATCTGGTATATTTTCACCATTCTTTGTTTCAATTTTTATCTTTTGTCTTTTTTTTTCTGTTCACAGCAATCATTTTCCTTAACATTTTTTTCTAGCAGTCTTGTCTTCCATTTCCCCCTCTGCTACACATTGTTTTACTTTAATCTAAATGATTCCTTCAACAAACCCATTCTCTTCCTCATCCTTCCCCTCCTTCTGTTCCAAATGTCCTCCTTCCCCATCGTTTCCCCTCTAATCTCTCTATTTTCTTCCACCAGGTCTCTTCTTTCATCTCTTAGTCTTTTCTTATTCTTCAACTCCTCCTCAGTCTTTCATCCATCCCTCTGTGATTTCCTTCCCTTCCTTCCTTATGTTCCTTTCTTCATCCTTCCCTCTCAGTCTCAAAGCATCCTCTGGTTTATGTCCCTTTATTTTCTTCCTCTTGTCATCTTTTGTCTAATCTGTTCCAGTGTGATTTGCTCTATTTATCACCTTGACGTGACCCTCCCTTGGTTTATTAATCCATTTTTTACCCTTCACTTTCAAAATAATAATAATAATAAATACTATTACAACAGCTCTGAGGCAAAGTTATGTTCTTTTTAAGAGATAGAAGAACAACATGGCAATCCTTTTTGTTTCCTTTCTCACAATTACTTTGTCTTTGAATTGCTTTATGTCTTGCCAATAACTGATCAAATATATGTCATGCATGCCTTTTGAAATTGTACGTGTGTGATGTTGGTTTTGTGCTAATTTTGAAAAACTGGGAGAGAAAAATAAAGCATTTCAAAGAAAACAGATTGTTCCACCTTGTAAGGTGGATACCAGAATGTGCCGACTTACACAAGGAACTGGATTAACGTGAAACTTGAATTTATTTTTTATTTAAAAATGGCAGGATGACATGACACCAAACTACTGATACTAACAAATTCTAAAGAGAACGTGGTGAAAAAACAGAGTACTGTACTGGACCTGGTGTAATCACACACAGTACTACCGAGATGGTGTAGAGGCAGGGCAGCCGGCTCAGGACTGGAAGGTCTCGGGTTCAATCCCTGGTCATTGCATACCTTGTTGTGTTCCTGTGCAAGACACTTAACCCCGAGTTGCTCCCGGTAGGACTGGCTGGCTACTTGCATGGGAGCCTATCGCTAATGGTGTATGAATGTGTGTATGAATGGGTGGATGGTTGGTACTACGAAGCGCTTTGGGGCCCCTCAAAGGGGGCTGGAAAGCGCTATATAAGTAAGCTCCATTTACAATTGACCATTTACCACAAAGGTGAACTGATGGAGACAGAGGGACTAAATGGACTGACGGCACAGGGAAACTCAGATAGAACACAGAAAATAAACCAGGAAAGAATAAACACAAACAGCTATAGATAACACAAATACTGTACTTGGAAATCGGACTACCAACCTTGCGTTTAGTTGGTAACAGGCTCTAACTGACAACCTAATGTCCCATTACCTCAAACATGACCCATTTGTGTTGACTTTTTGTTTAAATTAAGCAGGTTCAAAAACATACAGAAATTTGGTCTTTCATTTTCTTTTCTTTTTTATTGAAAGGGCCACGGTAGCTCAGTGGTCAATACTGCAATCTTGTATTTCTGAGGATGTGGGTTCAAGCCCAGGTTGTGTCAGGAATTTTATCCAACATAAAACAATCTGGCAAATCTTTCATGAGTTCACTCACTGTGATAACCCCTGAAGAAGAGAGCAGCCGAAATGAATGAACCTATTTTATTAAATTAAAGAGTGACTGACCAATAAACAAATGTTTTTTTTACCACTACATTTTAGTTCCATTTAACTTTAAGTGTCAAAGCAAGAACATATTCAGCAAAATAGTTGTATTTATTTTCTTCTTTCAGCTGCTCCCTTCTTAAGTTGTCGCCACAGCAAATTAACTTGCACAAAGATGACAATAGTTGTTATACCAGATGCCCCTCCTGATGCAACCACTGACCACCGAGCTACCACAGCCCTCTGTGTGGAGAAGAGAGCTGCTATCTAGGACACCCAGTGGAGCAGATGGTGGGGGTTAAGGGCCTTGCTCAAGGGCCAAGAGTGGGGCAAATGAGGGTGGAGACTGGTGTGGGTGCCTCACCTATCCCACCCACATTTTGATATTGTCGGTATGGGGAGTTGAACCGGCAACCTTCTGATCACAGGCCACCTTCTGATGCTCCAAAAGCATCCCTCAAACACGACCATTATCAGAATCCAAAATAACTTTAGCAGTCAAAGATGTTCAATTTTACTGGAACAAAGATCTCCTGCGTTTCTCTGTGGAGCATTCAGGCATCACTAGTGTCTCATTAAAAGACCCAGGACGTTCATTAAAAATAAAGAGGGTAGTTTCCGAGTCTTCAGCTAAGCTCTCATTTTCTTCTCTAGTACAGCCTGAAAAGAAACATGCAAAGCACTGAGGCGTCTTTCTTGATCTGCTTACTGATCCTTTTCTCCTCATCCACTACAACCCCTGACCAAACAAAACACAGCATAAAGACCAAAAGCTGGACGTCCAACTGGTGCAAACACATCGTAAGACATCGTTTTGCAAACAATTTACATCTTAAGAGAAGTTAAAATCTTAAGAAGACAAGAAAAGTTTGTGGAAACATATTTTGATTTAAATTTGTTTTGCATCCATATTCACAGAACATGCAGAGAATCATGGGCAAACTAACATGCCACACACAGTTTCACAAATTCTGAGACTGGATTTATTCTGTATATGGTGAGTCATGTAATGCAGAGATGTTTCAGGGAAAAAATAAAAAATAAAATCTGAAAATTTATTCATAGCAAAGAGAAATAACATTAATGTTCTGACTGTGGTACATGCATATAATAGAAAAACAGGATAAAAAAAACCCCCCACAAATGTATCTTTGCATCAGAACTCCTCAAACCCAACAAGATAAATTCTAAATTAAAACAGAAATGACTTCAGAAATAATTCCCAGGTTGTATTTGTATTTTGGTAGCAGGTTCCGTTTCACAATGACTTGAATTCTCGCGATTCTGCAGCAGATTAAAACAATTACTCCTAAAGTTTGGTAGCCATTGAGCCATTCTAAAAAAAGTTTCCATCCATCCATCCATTATCTTTACCCGCTTCTTCCATTTTGGGTCACAGGGGTCGCCAGTGCCCATGACCAGCGATCACTGTGCGAGGGGCGGGGTACACCCTGGACAGGTCGCAAGTTCATCACAGGGCCACACAGAGACAAACCATTCACTCTCTCATTCACACCTAGGGACAATTTAGAGTTACCAATCAGCCTAACATGCATGTTTTTGGACTGTGGGAAGAAATCGGAGTACCCGGAGAAAACCCACACAAGCATGAGAAGAACATACAAGCTCCACAGAAGGACCCCAGGTCCAACTGGGGATTGAACCCAGGACCTTCTTGCTCTGAGGCATTGATGCTAACCACTGAGCTGATGTGCTGCCATTTGATTTTGCACTTTCCCTCAAGTCCAACTGCAGGGTTGTGTTTTGCTGTACATTTATTAACTTCTAGAACCAGCATCAGAAGGACCAGCTGCGTCAGCTGTATTCACAGCCATTCTTTTTTGTTACGCTGTGAGTTAATCAAAGCATAACATTCAGGCCCCTGAGCCATTACTTTGTTTTGTCAATAGTAGTTATTTTTTCTCATTTGTCCATTAACAGTTTGTTTTTTGGTCAGCCTAAAAGCTGCATGAATGATCGAGTTTGAATGCTGTGTTTACAAAGCTCAGTTAACAGGGAACTTATAACTATTCCTCTTTTTTCTGCTTTTAAGTTGTTGTGTGACCATCCCCTGCAACATCTCAACACAGTAGGTTTAAGAGGAGCGACTCACATCAGCTGACCTAATTATTCTGATATACTGTACTGTAAGAAAGTTCATGCTCAATAGTACAGGTATTAAATCCGATAATTCTCAATCAGGTCATAGATTGTACAGTACATACTGTACTTTACTTTGAATTTTAGCTTTAGCGGGAATGCAACAGAACAGGGCTCCAATGTTTAGGACTTCATAAAACAAGTTTCAGGATCTAAACCATCTTTAAATAAAAGCTCTAACTCTTTTTGTCCTTTGGTGTACGGGTCAGGTTTCCAGTGAGCTTGTATGCGCGTGAATGTGTGTGGTGTGCCCGTATATCTGTCATCGAGACAGATGATGGACAGGACTGCGTCTATAAGCTGCTTCTGTCAAATCTGTGTAAAGTTACAGAGCCTGACAAGTGACAGTGAGTGGTTCTCGCAATGTCTGTTTTTGGTAATATGGGGAGACAAGCTAACTTCTCCCTCTTCTCTTTTTCACTTCCCCTTCACCACCACCTTTGTATTTATCGACCTTTGTTATATTTTACCTGTCAGTGATACTGCTCTGCCTGGAGGCAGTACTGTTCTATAACACTTTTTGTACCAGTAAATTGGCAACTGCTGGCATTATTTAATGATTGGTTTAATTATTTTCAGTGATTTGATGTGGAAAAAAATATGCAGCATAAAACATAAGCTGAGCCTCATCCCTCCCTTGCCTCAGTCTTAGTCCATGAGCAGCTCACAGAGCTTTACAAGTGATTTTGTAGAGCTCTGCTTTGTTTATGACCAGTCAGCATGAGTTTTCAAGAAGAATAAAAAGTGAGTAGAGAGAAAAAGCAACAAGGCATTCTGTTTGCTATTTTTATCAAAGCACCAATGAAATTTCATTAAAAAATAAGCTTGTTTTATGTCATGGAAAGCAGCTTGAAGCAAAGAGTGAACGCTGACACACACCTGGAGTCCAGTAACGTGCAGTGAGGTTTATGGCAGGTGAGGCTGACTCGTCTGGAATTGGATGTTCACATTTACGAACAATTTAGACATTTTTGTTTTATTTTAAAAAATACATCTAATGATGCTTTAATCAACGTTATACTCCTCTCTTGAAAAACAAAAACAAACAAAAAATGTATAATCCTATATAAAAAAGCAAAGTCTGGTCCTCTGGACATTCAAAAAACAAAGCAAAACAAAACAAAAAAGTAGAAACGTTTCGTCTTTCGTCCGAAAGACTTCCTCAGTCTGAGGAAGTAGGAGTAGCAGCTAACTGTAGCATTTCCAGTGCAACCGTGGGTCCCTTCTGGCAAGAATGTTAAAATATTTCAGCCACAATTCCCATGTCATGCGAAATTAACAGCAGGCAAAAGTTTATAAATTAAAATTTGAATAAAGCACATGAAACTTTGAGAATTCAACTTTAAAAACAGAAACATCTGCATTAAAAGTGGGTCTTCTTGGGCTAGCCTTTATTAGCTTGTCAATATGGACCAGGTTGATATAGTTTCAAAGAGCATTTTTCCATCTTAAAACAACTCTTATCTTCAAAATTTCATATAAATTTTTTTACTTAAACCATCACTTTTGCATTACACAATTATTTTGATGGAAATATTATGACATGTCTTATGTTAGTGCTAACGGGTTGCACCGTACCATTAGCTGTCAATATCAGCAACATGTGCAAGTAACTATAAATTCCAGGTAAATAATAATGAACTGCATTTATAGGTTCTGAATTAATACAATAATCATATACAGGTAGTCCTCGACTTACGGCGGTCTCGACTTACGGCTATTCAGTGTTACGAACGCATCTTATTAATAAAAAAATTAAAATAATAAATAAATAAATATTTTTTTTGGGGGGGAAAATCTTATTTTATGTGTTTTATGTTCTTGATTTTATGTGTACAGCACTTTGTTGCAGCTGTGGTTGTTTTAAATGGCTTTACAAATAAATTATTATTATTATTATTACTGTATTATTATTTTGAAGCCGATTACGCAGTTTTCGGCAGTGTTCTGCAGTTTTCGGCAGTGTTCGGCAGTTGTCGTTTAGCTTCGTTTACCTCCGGCTTCGACAGCCAGCTTTGGACAGACCGTCTGTTTGATCAGAGATTGCTTCGCTCGGATAAATGAGCTGGAAATGGTCGGTGAACTCTGTGGACGTCTCAGGCGGACGAACGGCTTGGCGGCCTGGATGTTGGTCGGACCCGGAGCTAACATGCTAACGCCAGGGGACACGGAGAAACGCAGAGAATGCGGAGAAATGTCTTCACCAGCTCCCAGTAAGTTATTAACTCAGTCAGTCCTACACGGCCCCTCACACTTTTTACCTTCATTATGGCTCCAAAAGTATGGAGCTAACATGCAGTTACAAACAGTTTGGACCACGTGAAGCAGCTGGAAGCTGCAGCACTCGGACGTGCAACGAGCTAACATGCTAACAGACATGCTAACTTTTTTTTCCCTTCATTATGTCTCCAAATGTACTGTATGTGTTTTTTGATGATTAGGGTACTGTGTTAGGATAGGCGCAGTGCTTGGTAACTTGCTGTACAGTAACGTACATGTATGTGTATAAGTGGCGGCTCATGTGTTTTCCGACTTACAGCGATTTTCGACATGCGAACGGCCGTAGGAACGGAACTCATTCGTAAGTCGAGGACTAACTGTATGTTGAGAAAAAAGTTAAGGCTGTTTTAGTCTAATTTTGAAGCATGCACAGTTAGCTTGGGTGACCATTTGGGATTAGGTTCATTTCATCAGATGGTAGATGTTTTTTGAGTTTTATAAAAGCACATCTAGTCGTTCATGAGATCATTTTACTAACAGTGTGAACTTTAATAGTTAATGACAACATTTTAAGCAAAAATCTTGACTTTAGTTCTGACTTGTTTATTATTGGGGTGGCTCTGCAGCTTCTACCACACCGAATTTAAGCTCACCATCAGTGAAACTGATAGAGTTATTGTCATTTTCATGCTTTCTAAGATCATTTGACTACGGCGGCCAACTTAAATTAAACCGACTCCAAAAGTTAATCGTTTGTAGATACAGTATATGTCCAGCAATTCATTTCCAAGAGTTTAGTTAAAATCCGTCCAGTGGTCCATGAAATATTTTGCTAACAGATAGAAATGCAAAACATGCATCTCATTAACTCTTCTCCATAAACTAACATATAATCAGTCGAGTTTAGTGTAACTTATTAACGGAACATTTAAAATAAACGCGTTCACTCTGTTGTAGTTTTTAAAAGCTTCGCGTCTCTTTTCTTAAAATCACGGTGGAGCTACAGAGAGACAGTGTGTGCAGCCTCCTCCCCATCCGCCTTGGCACAATAACCCAAATGGAAGCCTTTATGAAGTCCTGATGGAAGCAGAGTGCGCTGCATAATGCACAGCCGTGCACACCACTACATGCACAGCCGTGCACACCACTACATGCACAGCCGTGCACACCACTACATCTCCAGCTAATCAGACGCGCGCATGCTGCAGAAAGGAGAGCGGTTGCCAAGGCAGCCACCAATCTCCCCTCCCCCCTTCTCTCCCTCTGTTCCTCTTTCCCGTTTATTATCGGCAGAGGTCGCATGGCAGAGAGAGAGAAAGAGAGAAAGAGAGAGAGAGGGAGAGAGAGAGGGAAGTCCAACCACTTCTGTACTGGAACCAGTGCAAGAAATACGCACGGCCATAACAAAGCCTGAGCGCACAAATCACACAGAGGCTGCAACCTTCTTCTTTTTTTAAGGACAAGAGAGAAAAACAACAAGAAGACAATCTCATAAAAGAGCTGGAGCTTTAAAGTTGGAGCTTTGCATTGTTTTGTCAACACGTGCGTGCGTGCACAGCGAATTTGCGCTGGAGTGCGTGTCGGGCATCCCGGACTGCGCGCGCGTCAGAGCGAGAGTTGGTGCCGAAGTTCGGATTTTGGAGCAGCAGACTCCAACTCCACTTGTTTGTTTTTTTTTTATTTATTTTTTCTTTTTGTTTTCCTCTCTCTTCCTCCCCCTCTCTCTCTCTCTCTCAGACTCTCTCCCCCTCTCCCCCCCCCCCCCTCTCTCTCTCTCCCTTGCTTTTCGCGGTGTGTGTTTTGCTGAGACAACAGAGTGAGCAGAACACGCAGAAAGTGATTTCATGCCTTCAGTCTCGCGCACCCTGACATGGACGTGAGGTTTTATCCTGCTCCCCCGACCAGTGTGGGTTCATGCTCCCTGCCGACTGATCCAAGTTGCCTGAGCTCTCTGGACTATTACCACTCGAACAAGGTAAATACAGACTGCTGGCTGCGTGCACGCTCACCTGTCCGGCGCAAACGCATGCTTCTTTATGTGCGCATTAAAAAAAAATGTCATGTGTCAGCAAGTAAAGTGGACAGGACAGGTGATGGTCAGGTTTCATGTCTGAGTTTGCTTTTTAAAAGACTGATGCAACTTTATGTTTAGTTTTAAATAAAATGCATGGTGTTTTTCACAGCGTGCACAAACCAAGGGATGTATGGATTCCATACTGCCCCCTCTCCTCCATCATGATGTTCCCTCCATGCTTTTCCACAGGGAGTTCAGCGATTAAATGGCTGTGTGCCTGTAATGTGCTGTTAATTACTTTGTAAAGAGACCCACAGAGTCTTCTTCTCTTCTTTACTCAGTTTTTTTTTTATTGCCACTCTTCCTGCAGCTTTTTGGCTTTTTGACCTGCTGACCCCACTGAGGTGATGGCGCATTAAACACATGGGCTAAATAAAAGAGCAATAATAATAATAATAATAATAATAATAGAGCAACCTGGTTCAGAGAAGCAAACAGTCTCAATATAATGATTTTTCCAATGCATGCTATAAAAGCACCATTGGTCACTTCAAACAGGTCGTCCATGCGAAAGGATAACTTTAAGCTTATTAAAACAACCTCAGCTGGTGTTACTAACTTCAGCATAATCCCTGAATCTGAGTTTGTTTGTTGTGACTTACCATGGCTGGTGGATTGCAACGAATCATCAGGTCCTATATTAGATGTTGCCTGTCGTTTGTTATGAGATAAACATGCTTTTGGAGTTCTTCAAGATTAAAGATCACCTTTGACAGTGGCGGGGATGATGCAAAAGTGACAGCTGGGGATGTTTTTCTTACTGTGTGGGCGATGGAAAATCTCTTATGAGTGAACATGGAACATTCCAGTCATCAACTCAAAGTTCAAGTCTTACAAGTTTATTTAAAGCCTTATTTAAAAAAAAAAACAACAATGATGTTTCAGATTTATGTGTGTAATGTTTTTTTTATTCAATTTTTACCTGCACAATTAGGCTTAGATAACCGTCTCACCCTGCGCAGGCTATCTTTTTGTAGGTCAAATGAATTAGGATCATCCTCCATGCGGATAATCCCAACAATACGCTGCTATCTATGCGCACGGTATGACTCCTGGAAACAAAGCTGAGATAGTAGATGATGTCAAAAGCTTTCAGAAGTGAACTACTGTCGCTGACACCAAAGTGTGGCACCCCTTAAAATTACACGTGTCAGCTTGAATTATTTAAATATCCCCCCTGCACTCTTTACTTTGAAATATTTTCTACAAAGAGACTTGCAGTTTTTTTTTTTTTTTTTAAATCATGATGGGAAACACTAACTACCTTCACCAGCGATGCAAATGAGTCCAGCAGGGATCATTTGGTATCCTGTTAACGCAGTGAGGTCAAGTTCCTCTCCTCTGACACCTGTCAAGCTGATTGTGGCATAAAACAGACACTTGATTTGTCGTGTGCACATCAGGTCTACCTGTTATGAATTATGTCTGACAGCCTTGCTTTGCTGGCTAATGAATTCCTCTCAGGTCTTCGTTTGAAGCTGCAGGGAAGCAAAAAGGCTAATCACCGGGCCGAGATATATTTCTTTAATAGCTTACGTTTCATATGCATGCGGATATTTTGGTTTGCAGCTGAATTTGTTGGCTTGAACATGTTCTGCCGAGATAACAACTCCAAAGCATTATGTTTATTTAAAGAAAAGTAATTTACCGTGTGAGCAAGGATTTCTTTTTTATATTTGCCTTGATACAAGTGTTAATCTGAGTAATGTATTTTAATGAATGTTTGTATTTCAACATGATGGGTTGTCTATTTGCAAACCCATTTTGCAGACATAGGGTTAGACTACACTTATGTGCAGACGTTTGTTGTCAAACTGTTTTGTTCATAACTTTTAATGCATGATTTTATCTACGTAGTGCTCTGATTGTTGATAACCTGTAACTGATCATCGCTGTTAGTTTAGCAGCCTCGCACATGATCAACAAAACACCCATACAGGAAGGAAATGTGAACTTTCTCCTGTGTTCGTTGTCAGACGTGTGCACTCCCCTCACTGGTCCGTACAAATACTTCACGTGCAAAACAGTAAAGAATCCCAAAAGAGAGGAGATGCTTGAAATGAGCAGAGAAAGTGCAGATTGAGATGATACAGAAAGATCTATAAATAACCCTGAAGCTGTCTACTTCAGTACTTTACGATCCTTACTTTTGTTTCACCGTGTGCAGCTTCGTTGCTGTTGTGCCCTCCACATCTGAGTAGAAATGACACAAAACGATACCATTATAGCCACTTTCGCTCTGATGGCGATGCAAAACGTACTGCAGCGTGTTTGAATGCTGTCAAACCGCCTTCGCTGGCTGCATAGAATACACCCACGTAGACCAATTTAGGCGTTACGATAAGCATTTTGCGCGAATATGTCCCATGTTTCATCCAACGCGTCGGTTTGTGATCACTCCGTGGCTGTTTGTCACTTTCTTTTAGTTTCACCATGAAAGAGGAGTTTGCTCCTTTATTTGAATACCTTGATCAAACAGTGCAGCTGCTGCTGGGGTGAGGTGCTGCCTACAGTACAGCAAGAGTGCAGAGGGAGTACAGCCTGTGTTTATACACCCAGGCCCCACCCAGCTCGTATATCATTCCAACAACTGATATCTGCTCAGAAAGAGCAGGACTGAAGAGCTGTCTTTGTTAGTTGGTGGTCTCCTCTGCTTTTGATAAGCTTTGAAAGTGATGCGCTCCATTTGAATGCCTTATCGCTTTTTTTAAATTATTTTTATTACAGCGCAGCCGTGCTAAGGTTGGACTACCTTACGTTAACGCATTCAGACACTTTCCATTAGGCGGTCATCCTCAAATGAAAGGGCCTCCTGAATAAACACAGGCATGCATTATTTATTGTTAGGTTTGGCTACGTGGAACAGAGTTATTTTTAATATCCCAAGAGGTCGAACGTAGCTGACAAAAAAAAAATAAAAAAATCAGCAGTCCCTGTAATGTTGGCTGTAGTGTATGTTCACAGTGAGTCATGTTTTCACTATTAGCTAATGACAAACTCTGTGGTATGTGACAGACGGCCAGAGAGGGAGAACGAAAGGATAAGCGAGAGCCAAATGGGTTGAAGTAATCAGCAGCCCGGTATGGGACACCGTGTGTGTGTGTGAGAGAGTCTGCGCATGCTAACTCAGGACCATTCAAGCGTTTTGCTGACTACAGAATCACAATCACAATTGCTTTCATAGGCCTGAGCAGAGGAAAGATGTGCAAACCTCAGTAAGGGCCGGTGATACGCTGCGAGCAGGGGCTGAAGCAACGCCAGCCACTACGTTGTGTTCTCCTTGTCCCTGATGCAGATTTTAATAGGGATATTAACCAAATCAGTTAAATAAAACTGCAATGGGCTCCGGCACCGACCGAGTCAGAAGGATTCAAGGTTCTTTATTTGTCATTCGCGCAACATGTGGTACATGAGGTGGAGCGAAATTGTGTACCGTATTCGTCGGAGGATAATACGCTCCGGTGTTTAATACGTTTTGTCCAATTATTGCCAATAAACCAGA
>JARVJN010001887.1:9484840-9497304 GCA_031763805.1 Argolebias nigripinnis
ACATCTATACAATAAATTAAATGTGGGACTATAATTGTATTATACAACAAATACAAGGCTTTAGAACAGCCACTGAAGACAAAGCAGAAGAAAATGAAGAGATTTGCTCAAATTGTGTTAAAAACGTTAGTTTTTGTTAAAACCAATCTTTTGTGCAGTTATCAGCAATCAACATCTTACCTAATGTCTGCATTGCTCAGCATTTCTCAGATTGGAACATCACGTAAAGTTCTTTTAGTGGAAACAAATACATTTTGAAGAGATAAAGTTGTCCAGTAGCGATCTTTACAACAAGAAGGTCTCTGGTTTGAGTTTTGATTCGTCCAAACTTTACCGTGAGACGTATCACTGCTTACTTTGGATTTTTCCACAGTTCAAAAAAAAAATTGCACGTCATATAAGTTGGTGATTGTATATTGGTCTGGGGAGTGAGCATACACTCTTCTCTGTGCCGGACTGGTGGCCTGTTCAGGATGCACCTCTCTCCTGGTGACAAGCAGCAGTCCCACGGCAGCTTTAAAAAAGATAAAGAGGGTTTGACAAATGGATGAAATAACCAACACAAACCAAACTCAGAAATACTCTGTGGAACAATTTCACATTTTAAAAGTCTACTAAAAGTTCAAAATTTTTACATCGGTTAATCTGAAGCAAATATTTGCATGTCTTGCATATTAGTTTGTTTTTAGGTAAATAGTATATGGTACAAGACTATTTGCCAAATTAAAAAAATGATAGTTTAAAATAATATTTCAGAAATAAAAGAAATACAATCGTACATTACCTCAGTACATTTATTACCTGAACATAATTGGACAGGAATAGCAGGATAAATGCAATTCCTTAGGCACTTAGCTCATTCCAGCTCAGACCAAAAATAACTCTGCAACATAAAAGCACCGGGGAGTAGACGACACACACAAGGACTCCGATGAAAAGGCTAAGAGATTGTTCTGTAGTTTGGACTCGTAGAAAGCACCAATTCCAGATCAGCAAAAAAAAAAAAAAAAGTAATAATAAAAATAAATATATAAATAAAAAACTGAAAGACTGAGTGAATGTGATTTAATAATGTGATGGCCTTCAAAATAAAAGTAGCACAGTGCTGGACTTGTTTTCCAATTATTTTTCATTCATTTTGTGGAATAAACGTCGGATGTGACTCCATTTTAAATGCAATAATTGTGTGTTTATTGGTTTATACTATTTCACACATCAAACTTTGAATGATTAAACTGGTTGATAATGTATATGGGGGAAAAATTGATTATGGACGACATGCTGGTTCAGTAGCCTTTACGTCTTAGTGAGAATTTTGCCAGTGTCAAAAACATTTTCTTAACTGGAGCACACTGACCAAAACGCGGGCACAATAGCCTTGGTAAGTCTTGGTTCGGCATTTATGATAACCACGTCAGATTTTCTATCAACCAAGAAAGATGGAAAATGAGAAAAATCACGAGCAGACAGACAGATGGAATTAGAAAGTGAACAAACAAAGTAGAACGGCATGGAGACAGTGGAATGACGGTATAGAGGCAGACAGGCAGATGGAGAAAAGAGCCAGCAAATAAGAGGGAGTTCACTATGAATGGATGCTGCGATAGCAGCAAAAGTAAGCAGGACAGGAATTGTTTTGAGCTGGCTGTTTGGACAGATGGTCGTCTGTGTGCTAATTACAGACTGAGTGCTTGACACTGTGAACACAATCAAAGGGGAAACAAGCTTTATTTGTTCAGCTTCACTCACACACATGCAGGCATGCACACAGAGAAATACATTTAGATACACATTGAACGCCAACAAAAACGTTAAAACTGTTTGTTGGTGTAAAACAGACAGAAAATGGACAGACAAAACAATTTGAAATATCAGTTTTCAGCCATTTGGTAGAAAATTCTAATTCTTGATGGCCTAAGTTGGGTCACAGTGAACATTATGGTATATTTCCATATGCTGGCATAATTTGTTTCACAATTGACGAGAGCACATTCAGCTGAACAAGGAGTGTCTTTTGGGTGTAGTTTTTTATTTTTATTTTTTGGCTTAACGTAGCCAAATAGCAATTGCAAAAATCTTTCCAGGGCCTATGCAGCTTTTCTCTGGAAATTCTGGGTTTTTCCTACGGTCTAAAATTATGCATGTCAGGTTAGCAGGGTATGCACCTAGCCCTTAGTTAGATCAAGCAAAGACCCAAAAAGACAATGATGTGAGGAAATGTGTGTATGTGGAAAATACAACAAACCACCACAACAGTATGAACCAAATGCTTTTCAGCAACTGAATCAATACAAAACAACTAACAATATCCTTGAATAATGTTACAATGGTAATTATCATACAAGGCATTGCAGAAAGACAAGATAGCACTCACTCCCTACACTATCACTGTTTAGTGTATATTTCTTAGTTTACTGTATTTCTTAGTTCATATCTTAATCATTATTACTGTTTCCTTTTACAATTAATAGTTTTGCTATTGTTGGATGTACTGGGATCTGTACACAATTTAGTTCCACCTCGTGTACCACAAGTGATTCGAGTGACAATAAAGTACCTTGAAGACAGCATGAACAATTGAAATACAAGATAAAAACTGGTCTCTAAAGCTGCTGTTAAACTTTCCCACCTTTTGCTTTTTACTCAGCGAGTGTTGTCAGTTATGGCTAAATCTGTCCTCAAGTGTGGGCTCATGGGGTTGGAGCCTACAAAGAGACAAACTGGACCATGCAGAAAGAATCCTCCTCCAATGACACCTCCTAAACGGTCAGAGAGAGGAACGACAATCCGTTGTCCTCCCTGTTTAAGGCCATGTGAAACCAGGTGTCACTACAAGCCATGCAACATGTTCCCAAATCTCCTCACAGCTCAATCACCTCCTAGCAGCCTCATTACCTGGAAGCATAATGAGTGGGGCCTTGACGAGCTTAACGAGGGCCTAACGAGGTGTTGGTGTCTGTCGTTACCGTGGCGTCTGGTCGAGACTCATCAGGCAGTCACAGAACTTGAGGTATAAGCCACCAGATGTTCTGTTGCCTTCAGCTTTTTCCTCCGGTTGCATATTTCATCACCTGGGTTTTTATAAAGTACCTTTTATTGCTTTCAGATACTGAAAAGTGTTTGTAAAGGTATAAAGTCAGTTTGAAGTAGGTCTTTCTTTTTCAAACCATAGCTTTCCTGCAGCCAATTTGTTTAAGATTTTAAAACGCAAAAACCTGCCAAAAATTTAACGTGCAGCTTCTAGTGAAAATTTCAGGTTGATGAAGTTTCTCCTAGAAGAAATCTAGAGTTCATTAAGAACTATGTGGGTTGACAGTTGTCACTGAACACATGTACAGTACACAAATGAAAAACCTGTAAGAGTTTGTGCTACAAAACCAGACAAAGATCAACAGTGTAGACCACTCCGGTTGTTTCAGGGATTATAAAATTTGACCGTAGCAAATTTTATGCCAAAGATGCAGACTTTACATGAAGTTCTTAGCATATCTGTGGTGATATTACCTGCTTGAGTTGTTCTCACCTGCAATAAAACAGACACACTGGCAAAAATCTGAATTATTATAAAATATTTGTACATCTAATTGGAGTTTACTTAATTGCTGTAACTTTAATGATATCATACGGATTAATACAATACAATACAACTTTATTTATAAAGCACTTTAAAACAACACAGTTGGCCAAAGTGCTGTACACTAACACATACAAGCATAAAAACTACAAACTCAACAAAAACCTAAAGTAATGAACGACCAAGTCAAAACAGCAAACAGTAAAAACTATCAAAGAAATAACGGAAAAACAGTAAAACCAGCATTTCAAGCTGCGTTAAAAGCCAAAGAGAGAAAAATGAGTCTTCTGAGAAGTTTTAAAAACAGGAAGTGAATCAGCCTACAACCCTTTCGACATATGAACATTGTACAGTTGCACTATCAATCTAACTCTTCTATGTGGCTGTTTCAAATTCACCTATGAATTAAATTAGCGTCTAAGAAAATGAATAAAGCGGAACGAAGAAACTATTAGATTTGATACTATGAAGTTTATATGTGATTGGGGGGTATAACATCTTTGTGGAAAACCACTTGCTCCGGGGGTCATTGGTGCCATATCCAGCAGTCACTACGTGAGAGGTAGGGGACACCCTGGACAGGTCGCAAGTCCATCACAGGGTCACATAGACAAATAAGACAACCATTCACTCTCTCACTCACATGGGGTCAGTTAGTTACCAATCAGTCTAATATACGTTTTTGGTCTGTGGGAGGAAACTGGGGTAACTGGGGGAAAAAAGCACACATACACAGAGAGAACATGCAAACTCCACCCAAAAAGATCCAGTTGGAATTTGGGCTGGTGACTTTCTTGCTGAGAGGCAACAGCTCTACCAACTGAGCCACCATGCAGAAGAGATCTGTGATCTCAATGAGATTTGCCTGCTTAAATAAAAGTTATTAAATAAACAATGATAATAATGAACCTATGGTGATTTATTTTTTCATTTGGACCAATACAATGATAACGACTGATAAGTTTGTGCCAAAAGTCTGATATTACCTCTAATTCATGTAAAATGCAAACAAATTTGAGAAAGAATAAATTATATCAACTAAAGTTATGCTGTATGTTTTCTTAGGAACTGACTATGTTCTTTTTTTTTCTACGTATACATATATGTACGACCATATGCAGAAAACTCACTTTATAGAAAATGGCTTTTCTTCTAAAGCTGATATACCAAAAAAGTCATTTAATAAAAATAAAAATTTAAAAAGTACAACTTTTATAGAATAACTAGTACTGTGGTTTCATTGCATTCTGCTCAGTTGTGCCAGCTTGTGGATTGGGCAATAAGTTTTCTATAAGGTGTAATTTTCATATTTTATAAGTAAATACATTAAATAGACCAAAACAGTTGTGCAATATTGTTTGTTTGCAATTAAAAATAATATTTGTGTAACTGATATTCACAAAGGGTGTCAGTGTGGATATTTTAAACCATAGTGCAATCAGTGCATCAGCGTTTTGTTTGCTTCTCTTAGATCACACGTTAGCAATAGTAAAACCTCTTCACTGACAGTCATATTTAGTTTATGCTTTTGTTTTGTACAGAGTGATCACCGTAGTAAAACAGACTGCTCTGTCATCTGCCTGCTGTCGTGGAAAGTTTGCCGCTGAATAGGATGCTAGCTTGGCTTTAACTGAGCCAATAATCCTCTGGTAAGAGCCGGTAAACCGCTACAGCTGCGACAGGCAAACTGCCAGCCGAAGCCAACTGGACTGTCTTATCATGACACACAAAACGTCTCAAACGCACACACACTAACTCCGTGAAAAGCAGCATATCAAATGTCAAACACACACACAAGCTTATATATCTCTATTCTCATTAGTATGTTGTACTGGCTTCCATTCAGTTCTGTAGCCTAAGACCTAAGACCCTGACTCACGGTACTAGTGCACATGCCTAAACTTAGTTCACCCTTTAGCCCTAAATCGAACCCCTAACCTGAAAATGGCGTCATTGTATTAAGACCAGGCTTTGTTTTTCAAAATGCCAACCAGTTTTGACAAGAAATATTAAACCAGAAAATATTATAAAAAAGATAACAAAAACCAAGAATACACAAACACTAATAGTTTAAAAAAAAACACTTTAGAGAGCAGGTAAAGTACTGTGGAAGAGCAAATATAAAAAATAAACAGATAAAACAGTGAGCTGGGAGGTTTGTGGGTGCATTTTTTTTTTTAGATAAAACATGCATGAAGCTCATGTAGAGCATGAATTAAAAAAAGGTAAAGGCGGAACAAAAGCCACAGTTTACCAATTTACTTATTATTTATATCTTGAACACAAACATGGGCCGAAACTTGCTCAGATTTGGACTCAGACCAGGAGTGCAACAGCTTGCCATGAATATTCAGTGAAATCGAATGTGTGTGTGTGAGTGAGATGGAAAGGTTTGTACAGAAGTGTGGTGGCTGCCTTGTGTAATCCCACTCTACAGGAAACACAGCCTCCTGGGACGGGACATTTTGGCTGGTGTGTGTCTGTGGATGTGTACTCCTAGAAAAAGTAGCTCTGGGACACAGCGGGCACTTGTGTTTGAGAGTTAGTGGGAAATCAGCCCAGCTAAGAAAAACTAAGATTAGGCTTAGGAGACGCACAACTATAGGCTGCTTTCATTTATTTATTTAATTTTTGTTGTTGTTGAAGCAGCTGTAAACAATTCTGCTTATGCATCCATTTATTTCCAATTACATTATACTGTGTCCTGTGCTGCTACAAGGCAGAATTTATGTTAAACACTAAAGACTTAGCACTTTGTGGAGGAATACATATGAACCGTATATGTCACAGATTTGAACTAACATGTTTTAATGGTGAAAAGGAACAGAGTCACAGCTGGTTTGGTCAGACCTTGTAAATGACTTTAAGCACAACAAGGTTCAGTCAGGTCATCTGGATGGTTTCTTTTTTCTTTTTTTTCCCATTGAGACATTTTGTCCTTCATCCAAAGCACTTCATCAATCCAATGAACCACAGAGTCCCACAAGCAGCATCCCCACACAGTGGATCAACCAGTGTGCTGGTGATACGATGGCTTCCGGGGCCCACCCTGTCCCCTGTCAACTCCTGTAAGGCAGCCACAGCCAAAGTGGTTCAAAACATCAAAGTTCATGCTCAAGATTTTCGACCTAGATCTACTGGAGAGGGTGGGCCCTGGAAGCCATCTTATCACCAGCTGCTTGTAGGAATCGGGTTGTTTGTGGCTCCTTTGTTGAGGAAGTCCTTTGGATGAAGGATGAAACATCTCAACAGTAAAAAAAAAAACATCCAGATGACCTGACTGAACTTTGTTGGATTTTCTACCTGGATTATTGAGCGTGGACTTTGATGAAGACTTTAAGCACATTTTCATGAAATATTGTGAACTCTTGCGAGATGTGATAAAGCTCTGAGGCTGTGTTGAGGTTGACTCTTTGCTACTAGCACACCGAATTTCAGCTTAAAGACCGAGTTGCAGACATTTCTGATTTAAAATGATTTAGCTGTGGTAACCATCTTGACTTGATGAAGAGTTGTAGGCATACACCAAATATTTACATTCTGAGCATTTTCAATAAAATTCACTCTCTGGGTCATGAGATACTACCTTCAAGGGCAAGTAATAGTCAGAGGAGGGGAAAAGGATGACTTGTGTGATTAAGTGTTTTTGAAAAAATAAAAATAAAGCTCTATATGATCAAACTCTTTAAGATATATTTTATATCTTGAGTTGACATTTACCCCTATATTGTTTCCTCTTAATCAAAGTAAAAATATGCTTCAACCTAAACGTTGTGATGAGACAAATTTTCTGTTAAATCAACAGAAATATATAAAGACATAGAGCCAGGCGTCGTGCATGCACCGAGACATGAGGTGTTCATCAATCTCTGGTAGGAGACTTCAGGAAGCATTTGTGCCTCTAATTAGCTGCACGTCGTTTCAGAGCTTGTTTGCAGCAGAAAACAATTTAGTTGATTAATGAGCTGACATGATGTGATTGGATAAATTGACAGCAGGATCTTTATATCAACTATTAAGCTGCTTATTAAGTCTGTTTTTCTGTTAAATCTTCGACTGATCTGTGAAAATGACTGTTCACTGTTTTATCTGAAAAGTAAAATTAAAACTCTTTTCCCACAAACTATAATAAAGAACATTACACTTGACTTCAAACGCCTCAGTGGGACAGATTTTTTTAAAAGCTTCAGCGCCTGCTGAAATTGTTTTGCTGACCCCGACCTGTTCAAGCACAGTGGGAACCAGCTGACATCATTAAGAGGGAAATTTCACAAAACGTTGTAGCAAAACCAACAGCAGGTCAAATATATATATATGAGGGTCTAATTTGGAAGGTGAAGTTTCAGCTTGTTCACGCAAAGATGCCAAGATAAAGACAGTGGCTACTCCAAAGGGCACAGACGGACTTAAAAACAGATGGCAGACAGGAAGTGGTTGGAAAAAACTGTTGTTTTTTTTTAACTAAGGAGAAAACAACTGAACAGACAGTAAGTCTAAGATCCAAACAAAAATGAATCTACTTGGAATGTGATCATTCCAAACAGATTCCATCCAGGACAAAGTGATAAATGTTCTGACAGTGAACAAAACCAACCAGATAGACATTATTTAAAAGAAAACCAACAACAGGTGAGGGGCAACAGCAAACAGGACAGGATGTGACAGAAGGAAAACTGACTGAAGCTAACAGAAGTAACAAAGTGCAACAGGACACAAAGCCAAACAAACTACAGAACATAGAAACAAGACAAAAATAACATTAATCCTTCAAATATTAACACTCGCACAAAACCCATAAACCATGAGAATCATAAAGAATTGTTGGACTAAAATTATAATATCAGTGAGCTCAAGACATAGTAAGTTTGAGAAGTGTGCCAACCTTTTAAAACGTTTTAGAAATAATAATAGATTCAAAAGAGTTACAGAGGCAGAAGAAGAAATACCTGTATAAAGTCAAGTCAGATTTATTTATATAGCACATTTAAAAACAGGAACGGTTACCAAAGTGCTTAATAAAAAGATCACAGCATCAAATAAAACAATATATAATTTTTTTAATAATAATTATTTTTTATTCATTTATTCATTTTATAAATTAGATACAACAATTAACATATATGTAATTGGAAAGTAAAAAATATATAAATATTTACAATAATGAAATACAACAATTAACATATATGAAATTGGAAAAGAAAAAACATATAAAGAAAAAAATATATCAAATGAAAGGTAGCAGATGAAGAATATATCTTATTAAACCTGCTCCTTAATAAGAATTTAGACAAATTTTCTATAAATAATAATAAGTAAATAACTCATTCAATTTTCAATTATATATATTACTCATTTAAATACATTCATTTATATTTGTTTAACAATTCAACCTTAACCAGTTTTTTAAAGACGGATTGATTTGGCTTCCTTAACATCTGTCTTAAGTTATTCCACAATCCTACTCCCTGAATTAAGGTAGTTCTTCAAAACTTTTCATTTACGGTAATACACCCGTCACGTGGGAAACAGAACAAGTAATGCTAACAATAAAACTACACTGGAGGTCAGTGTGCATAGTGTGTGCTGTTTTGATGTCAGATTTTATTTCCCCCAAGGAATACCAATTATTTGCTGTGTTTTTGTTGAATGTTGTTTGTTTTGCTTTTGGCTGTCTTGCAATACTCTACAGATTTTAATGAAACTTGCAGAAAGTGATTAGTAATTGTACTGATTCACTTTTTGAGCCAACCCAAGATTGCTGCGGCAGCCAACCAAAAGGTTTATAATTGTGTCAGTTTTACAGTTACTGTATTGTGTTAATATTTAAAATAGTTCACAACATGGACTGATACATAAGGATGCAATAATCCAGGTAGATACATCTCACATGGTGGAGTCAGGTCCTCTGGATGAGTCTGTCCAGAGGACCTGACTCCACCTTGTGAGATTCACAGCATTGTGCAAGATCGTTGCTTAAAACTTGAGCAATAACTGTTTGTGACAAACAGGGTTGTGAAAAGGGTGAACAGGTTTTAAGATAATTTACACAAGTAACTATCGGATATTCATCTACAGCTGATCAACTTTTAGAATCAATCCTGTTTAAGATGGCTGCCACCACGTTGAATGTAGTTCAAAAAAAAAATGTATTTGGTCAAGCTTTTGTTGTATTTCTATTCTGAGCTATAAATATATCTATTCATATAATCTTTTCAGCATTTGGTAATGTTCTTTATGATGTGGGGTTTGGCATAAATATACCAATAATGTGCAGCACAAAAAAGCAATCGGCTTAGAATATATATACTGTATACTGTATAGGTTTTTTTTCTTGTACGCAAAAAGCAGCAATTCAGGATATTTGTAGGATCATGCAGTTCAAAGCCAATCTTTTTTTTGTTTGTTTGTTTCCTCACAACCTTTTTTTAATTAATTTCATATTTAAATTTTCACCCGCTTCGGATGTTATCAACCATAAAATGGCCCCTATCAATTATTATCATCCCCATTCGTAGCAGTCAGATTGCCCCTCCTGTACCTTCTAGGAGGTTTAAAAGAATGTTGTCACCGTTACAAGCGATGACAGCAGGCTCCGTCTTTAGCTACGTGTCAAAGTTCGAGTAAAGCCTCTGGCGTTAGGTTTAGGGTCTTGGTTAGGTTTAGGGTCTTGGTTAGGTTTAGGCACAGGGGTAATAGGGGGTTAGGTTTAGGGTTGGTCCTCGGGGTCAGGTTTAAGGTTAGGCTGAGGAAAACGGTTACATAAGCTGAAAAAAACAAAAACACAACACTTCTGGTTTTACGGAAACACGCTGCCTACACATCACAGCGATAATAACGCTGATAACGTTCTTTTAAACATGCTAGGAGGTAGATTGGACAATTTCGCCGCTACTTATGGGTATGATAACGGTTGATAGCGCCCATTCTATGGACTGACAACATCCGAACCCGCTGAAATTTTCCTCAGCTGTGATCAATTGTAGAGTCCTAAAAGTTTTAAAGTCAATAATTCTTTAACAGTGACTCTTTAACTGAACCTGTTCATGAAATTCAGGGATGGGTTATGCTGATTTGGAGAACCGAGTCCCGTGCACGTCAGAAACCATCATGCGAATAGCCAGCATCAGTAAACCCCTCACAAGTGCAGCCGCTGCACGACTCTGCGAGGAAGGAAAACTTGATCTGGATGTCCCCGTCCAGAAATACGTCCCTGAGTTTCCCCAGAAACAGTTCGATGGACAAGATGTAAGTTTAGTGCTGTAACTGTGCTTCTGATCTTAGCAACTTTGTTCATTCCTTTTTTAAATTTTTCTTCAGGTCACAATAACATCTCGTATGCTTCTGTCACACCTGAGTGGTATCAGACACTACGAGAAGGATCCAAAGAAAGTCAGGGAGGACAGAGAGAAAGCAAAGCGACGTTTAAAGCCACCAGTTAAAGATGAAGAGGAGGATAAGAGCTCATCTGGGAACAGAGACAAACCAACAACAGATCAGAACTCTAAAGGTGAAGAATCCAGTCAGGCTAGAAAGAAAAAAGAGTTTGAGCACGAGGAGTACTACTTAAAAGACAAGTTTGAAAGCGTCATTGAGGCCCTGGACCTGTTTAAGGACGACCCTCTCATGTTCAAGCCGGGTAAAAAAACACATGCTCAGTTTTCACATCTTGCTTTAAATTCTAACAGATCTTTAAAAGTAATGTCACGATGAATCAGATTTGGGTTTTACTACATGTAGGCACCACGTTCCTGTACTCCACTCATGCCTTCACCCTTCTGAGTGCTGTTTTGGAGCGGGCTGCCGATCGGCACTTTCTGGATCTGATGATGGCCATGTTTCGTGAGCTGGGAATGCTCAACACGATTCCTGATGAGAACGACCCCATTATTTACCATCGCTCCAGGTAACTGATCATCTTCCACTCTGTCCACTGTAATGTATCATAGAGCTTCACAGCTGAGTGCAGGCAGATCTCAACGACCCTGTTCAGACTTTGCATAACAAATCTTTGAGTGATTTGATTGCAAGTGGTCAGCTTTGATTGAAAATATCCTAAGTGTTTTTGGGATCGGATGTCAATACACCATCAACAGAGAGAAAAATGGACAACGCTACTCCATTAGCATTCATTGTCCAAAAAAATGAAGCGTGCTTTTTAGAGGATGCCATATTGTATTTTGTAGTCAGGGGCTAGGAGCTGCTTTTACTTTGTGGCACCAATATTCGTCTTGTAGTCCTGTGTCTTGATATAATGTTTGTCTGTGAACAAGAAATTGACCAACAAGGTCTACTAATGGTTCTCTAAAAAATTACAAAACATTGACACGTCTGAACTTTATTATTTTAACATTAACATGGTTCAGAGCCATTTGAGTTGCATATTTGTGGAGTTATGAGAGAAATAAACCAGCATTTGATCATTAGTGTTTCACAGAACTTGTGCTATGTTCACACTGCAGGCAAATATGACCCAATTCTGATTTTTTTCCCCTCTTTTTTTTTTTTTTTTTTTTACAATTTATTTTTTCAAACCCAACCTTGGTCTTTTTTATATGTGGCACTAGCTTGGATGCAGACAGATCCAAGTATTGATCATAGTGATAGCAACCCCGTGCAGTTTAAGTCTTGGAACTCTGCATATCTTCAGCTACAGAACAAAAGTCCAATTGTAATTTTCCAGGTTCTGGATGACTTAGTTCTTTACAACATATGATACTAACGTTAGTGTCGGACCGTATCAATACTGTTGTGATGTGATTGATACTTAAGTTTGTTTCTACCTTCATTCCACCGCTTTTCAGAGTCAGAGTCAGAGAGTCTTTATTGTCATTTGCACCACATGTGGTACATGTGATGAAAACGAGATTATGTACACAGGGTCCCAGTTACA
>JARVJN010001887.1:10186886-10198255 GCA_031763805.1 Argolebias nigripinnis
CATTTGGCAGCCATTGGATTTTTGGCACAACACCGGCCCACGTTTACAGGTTGTCAGCGGTGACGTGTAATAGATGCGACTTATACGGTGAAGTGACATACTGTATTTATGTTTTGTTCCACTTTATTAGACATTTTTGGACTGATGAGACTTATACGGTGGCAAGTACGGTAATAACCATTGACTGGTTCAAATCTGCCTATTTTGATTTAAAGTGTGTCCAGGTCCTGTTTGTTGTCTTGACTAAAGCATTCTTTATACAAACTGAGGAGGACAACAACAATTAAAGGGTTAGAGATTTCCTAAGTTGGTCGAACTTTTCCCAACAAACATTTATGATGGATTTCTCATAGGAAGGCTTGTTAAGCTTAAACGAACTGGCACAAAAAAGAGCAGCATTTTTTGGCCTTTTAATGTTTGCAACAACAACGAATAGTCTATGCTGAGCGGTTGTATAAATTTTGCAGCCATGTAAAGCAAAAGCATCAACTGATAAGGACCGCTGGATCTGTGCTCTGAGCAGATTGTGCAAAAGAAAGTGTGGCACAAGTTGCAAACCAGCAGACAACACAGCACACTCTCTAGATGACAAGTGACTGTGTTCAGAGGTGGACCTTTTCAGTTATGTGGCTACAACGCCACACACAGGTCATCCATGCCAACAGGACAAATTTATGCAATGTAAAAACTAATTATTGTTTTATACATGTTGCATTATTAGAATTTACTTTTGAGAATAAGAAAGTGTAAATAAATTCAAAGCTTTAACAAAACAAAAAAAATTGTGTGTGCAAATTTATGGTTTATAGAAAGTACAGTTTTTTTCCTGTTCTTAATATCATAACCCTCTATGGTTTGAAAGAGCTTTAGTTCACTGTGATAATAACTAGATTTAACCTGACAAGAAGGCTCAGGTTTCACTCATCTTGTCTTTGTATCCTAATTCCAGGCATTCAAAAGAAAAAAAAAAAAAAAACACTTACCGTCCTGTAGCACCTCCTCGTCTGATTTTTCTTTCTCCTTTGTGTATTCTAGTGTGTAGGTCAGTCCATTACAGCCGCGCGTTCTCACGCCAACCTTCAACCCAATCTGTTGATAACAAGACCATAAAAATGTAAACACCTATTATTTTGGTGACAAAATATACAGTGGATAAAGGAGGATGGGGAAATGATGGAAATGGACAATTAATAATTAATTTTAGGTACAATTCTTCCAAAATTTGATAATACTTTTTGCACTTTTTACAGAGTACAAGGTTTCGTTGTCTTTAACTAGAAAAGCTCAATACAGAAACAGAACAATAGGGGTGGGCAATATGGCTCAAATATAATATTGTGATCTAAAAAAGTTAAGTCTGGTCCTCTGGACATTCAAAAAACAAAAAAGGAACAACCAGGAGGATAATGCCATGATCACATCAAAAACTTAAAATGCACAAAATGCAGATAAAATACTCAAATAAGAACTATGGGTGCACTAAAAACAAAAGTACAATTCAACTAATTAGCATAACGCCAGTCACGACAGAGGGGTGGGGGTGCGCAGTTCGTTTGGTAGTTTGGCGCGCTCGGTTCTGTTAACAGGGTGCCCCACTTGTATAATAGTAGGGGAAACGCTGACGTACGGTATTTGCGTCATGAAATTAGCATATCATGATATAATTTATTTTCCAGGGCAAGCTTTTTTTTTTTACCAGTACGTACTATCATGAATGATATGAAATGGCCCAGCCCTACAAGACAAATCTGTAAAAAAAATAAAATAAAATAAATAAAATTCACTTTCAGTCACTTCTGTATCTGCTAACATTTTATGCAGTTTTCACAGACAGAACTCTGCGGTGAGCCTCTCATCCTTGTGTCAACAAACTAATCAACAATTTAATCAATAATCTAATACCCAATCAGGTGATCACTGCCGTCTCCTTCCAATAAATGTTACGTGATGGGGAATTTTCCTATAAAATGTTTAGGTTTGACTTAAATCTATAGCCTAAAACAAAAAATATTCCAAAGGTATATTAGTGGTGTGAAATTTTTGGTATTTTTTTCTGAAATATAATATATAAACATGAAAGGACTGTGTTTATGTTTTAACCTTCTTTTTAAATGATGTGAACAATTTAGGGCTTAAAAAGACAAGAGACAGAATTTTCTTGAAATGAAGCCGTTTCAGTGACACATCAACTACTCACATATTCTGGTTTGTCCCGCAACAACGTCCTGATTTTGCTCACAGCTGATGGAGTCTACAGAAAAACAAAAACAAAATAATATAAAAAGTTATGATCCATAGTTTTCTACACAGCCTCAGTACGTGCTGCATCAAGAAGGTAACTTTTGATTTTCTGGGACATCTTGTGACTGGATGTAATGATATGAAAAAAGAGCAACTGTAATACAAATGTTTTCTGCACTGGCGTACGATACCTTTCATCCACCTGTGGCACAGAGAGACAACAACTCTTCTGACATGGAGGACCGGTACCAGCAGTGTAACAATATAACCTGAGCTACAATAGCCTCTGCTGGAACTCTTGGGGTGCCCAATCCTGACCTCGAGGGCCACTATCATACATGTTTTAGATGCTTCCATGCTTTGACACATTTGACTTGAATGGATGTGTGAGTAACAGGTTTCTGCTGAACTTGAAGAGATGAAGAGCAGAGAAACAAGAAAAATACACAGGATAGTGGCCACTTGCTGTCTGATCCAGATAAACAGGACATCTCAGCTGTGACATCTAACATATTTACTATTCTGAACCAAGTCTGCACAGACATTGTGGAGTGAATATGTAGATATATTACCAGAGGAGCCAATACTTCACACTTTTTTATTTTGTTACCTTAAACTTCAAGAGGGGGAAATAGAATGTAGCTATTAATAATTATCTGTTTAAACACTTCAATCCAAACATGACTTTTGTTACCGACAAGATTAGTAAAATAATGCAGGACCTTCAGCCAAACTTGTAATGTTGTCTGTCACGTTTCAGTTACTTCACGGGACGACTTATCAGCTCGGACCACCACACACACTTTATCTTTCAGCAGCACTGTTAGCAGAGCTAACATATCAGCATCAGCTGATATTTACCATCAGCACGTTTTTTTTCCTTTTCACCAGACTCGCCCATTACCAACAAACCATGGCCACACTTCTTAAAGATTACATCACACTTTGTTATGTTTGGCTTTACAGTGCTGCTAAATGTATGACGTCCATATCAAATCAACAATTTTCAGATGGTAAAATTTTAGAAGCTTACTGAAACAGTTTTAATATAACCAGAGACGGAACAGTGAAGATAGAAATTAGGCCTGGGGCCTACATTAAGAAGTTGCTTTAAAGTTTTGAGTATCCAGGCGTCATTAATTCATACTCAGCTGTATCAGTTTAAATACCACAAAGTCACTGCTGTTGTCAGCATTTTTAGTCATGAAAACTTTTAGTGGTGGTGCCCGATTTTTTTTTTTTTTACTTAAATGTATTCCTCCACTAATGAACAAAAACGTATTGTTTCAATACATTTTTGCAAGCAAAGCTAAAGTTTAAGAGCACTGTCAATTTTCTTTAAACAAATACTGATGTGCTGCAGATGAAGGTCAAATGTTTTAAGAGATATTGTCAACGTTTCTATATTGACTTTTAAAGTTTTATTTGTAACATATGCTTAAAAAAAAGTACAGTAACTGCAAGAGGATATGTCTAAGGAAACCACTTTAAGATGCCCTGACATATAAACCTGTTATACTTTTATGTAATTTGCACATGTGGGACGTGCCATTGTTTAGCTCTTGCAGCATCTTCGATATAAGCCTATCAAGAATTGAAGGTCAATCCTGTGACTGTTTGTTTTAAAAGGTGTGAAAGCACGTTCTCAATTAGAAGAATCAAGCCAGAGGACCTGACTAACCTTGTTACATTCATCGACCTGGATTATTGAGCATGCATCAGGACACGTTCTCAGGAAAGGAATTCATACCAACTTTGTTTTGGTGACACAGAAAGGCCAACCTCAGATCCTGTCCTGCAAATTAAAGTTCGTACTTTGACGTTTCTGCTTTCTTTCGGACGAGTTCTGTCGTCATTTGTTTTATTAAAACCCAACTTTGGTGTATGTTTTGTGTAAACCAGCAGCTAGTTAGCAATACAGGCTGTCTTTAGAGGCCTCTCGGCTGTGAAAGCTGTTAAGCTTACTAGAATATAATGCTACATTATAAACATTTCGTTAAGATGGTGTCTTAAACCACAACATGAAAACGTAGCGTTACTAGAAAGCACAGCACACCGCCACTCGAAGACGAAGGTTAGCTAACTACCACAACACAACAAAATGGCTTCCTAGAGGAAAAATACGCTTTTGAGAAACACAAGAACACATAAAATACTCTTTACTTTAAATTTTCACTAAATGTGATAACTTACCAGCGTGAGAGCGGCTCTTGTGGGTAAAATCTTTCTTTTATTCACAGCTCGGACCGTCGCTCGCACCAAGGAGGCAGACATGTTGACATTAAACCATAACATTGGATTGCGCAAGCGTGGGAACGCACTGGGGAACGCCCAAAAGACGTATGGCTGACGCCGATTGGCTGATATTTTGATGGACGGGCGGGACAGCTAATGAGATAACGTGTTCATATCTAGAAGGATAATCTTTTGTTATGTAATGTTTTTGTATATTTTGCTTGTTGAATATACGTCCTTCCACATGTAATTACTTGTACCTTCTAGTGATAACTTTTTAAAAATATTTTCTATTTAATCCACGACTTGTTGCATCTAAACCGTCAACTGTAAGCCCCACGTTCACTGCAAATGTTTTTTTAACATGTCGAACTGAACACTGTTTGGAACTTGGTGTTCCCATCCACCCTTGAGCCCCACCTCTCTGCCCAAAACAGAACAAGGGCTTTTTTTTTTAAAGGTTGAATGAATGAAAAATAATGTTGAGTAAAATAACATACAACACACCTTGTATATTTGTTAATCTATTTTCCTAGTCACATCGGTGCAGTACCTATAACCTTGTCTCACCACTGCATTTTAATCAGGCCTCAACCAGATTACATTTTCTTTTGTTTTTCAATAATTTCTCATTCAACCTTTATTTAGGCAGGTTAATCTCATTGAGCCTCGAGGACTCATTTACAAGAGGGACCTGTCTACAAACTAAAGAATGATGGCAACAATAGAATTTCCTTATTCCTTTATTTTTTGAATGTCCAGAGGACCAGACTTAGCTTTTTTTTTAGAGAATTTCCTTAAACAATTAATAGACAATTTGCTGAATCTTATTGTTGCACTATCTGGAATTGGTCGAAACTTAAAAGCCTTAACGTTACATTAAAATTTACAATATTTTACGTGAGGAACTAACAGCTTTCTAATCATCAACCCCCCACCACCATGCATGACAGTTAAGGATGATGTGCTGATGATCTCCACTTTGAACACGTCTTTTCAAAGCAGAACGTTCCAGAAACCTTGGGGTTAGGTGCAACTTGATCATGTTTTGAAGAATGGATCAGAGTATCATACAATTTTATGACTGTTTCGCATTAAACAGCTGAGTGTACATAAAAAAATACTACAAATTGGGACGTAGACTTTATTTTCTTGAGACAAAAATGGATTGAGAGTCAGCCTTTTTGTTGTTTGTTTTGACAAGATCACTTTAATATCTTGTGAAAACATTCATTTGCGTCAATCTAAACAAAATAGGTAAACGCTGAAATAAAACCCATCTTAAAATAAGAACTTTGATCACAATACTACCAGTTTTTTTTTTTTTCATAAAAGTATGCAACACCAGCAAAAAAACAAACAAAAAAAAAACAACAGAGGCATCCGTGGGTCCATATTTAAAGGTCGAATGAAAACCAGGTCTTTGAGACTCAAGCAGCGACATGATTCAAGGGGGTGGACCCTTGCAGTGCAGCTACCAAACTCTGTCATCATTACAATAAAATTACAAGATTTACAAGTTTAGAAGTGCTTGCAGCATTTTATACCAACAGCTGGACCAGTGGATGGGTTCTATTAAAAAAAAAAAAAAAAAACTGAAACACTTCTGGGCAGCTGAGACATCGTGTTCTAATCAAACAGTGAACGGACATGTCTCAAAGTAAAGTTTAGATCTTTAACAAAAAATAACCCATGACGGCACTTTCTCAACTAAACATAACATCATATTCAAGGTAGACACACATACCAGTGCTGTGGATAAATTAGAAATTAATTAAAAGAGCCTTACTAAAATAGATCATAGCCACACAACAAAAGGCACACTGCCATCAAAGCCTTCATTGTATTTTTTTTGGTTTCTACCTAAAAAAAAAAAAAAAAGTAGGAAATAAGTGAACTAAGTGATAATATGCTTAAAGTGAACTGGAGTCATCAAACATACCTTTCCCTTTGTCTTTTGCTGCACCTGTGTTCACTTGACTATGACAACTATTGCGTCTATTATGTAAGAAAGTGTTTGCATCATATTTAAAACATCTTTAAAACATACCTTATTATTATTTAAGATGTCTTTGCTCTGTCTTTTTTTTCCCCCCGTTTTTTTAAATTTCCATATGCAATGGATCAGACTGCAGTGAATGAAAGTAATAACTTGACTGGCAGACTATGTAAACTAAGACCGTGGACGTTTGCATAATGGCTTGTTTTGGTAAATTAAAAGCTTTTTTTTTAAAAGCTCATCCCGTGAAGAGAGCTGTAGGGTGGGGGACACAGACACACACATAAAAGGCCCTGTTTGGCTTCAAGTCACGGTGTCCAGGCTTTGGCTTTAATGAGCTCCATCTGGCCTAAAAATACGACTCAGATTTAAGCTTTTCGTGTTGTTTCTGTCTCTTTTTTTTTTTTTTTTTTTTTTACTTTCTGGGATGCAGTCTGCGTGGACAACAGTAGAATTTTGTGATCCGGAGCTTCTCATTCCACTGGATTCTTCCTATGACCGGTCCGGTACATATTTCGACAGGCTAAACTACCTACGAGACACAGGAAAGCAAATATTAACAGTTGTGCACCCTAAGAATGTAGCCATCTTCAAAAAAAAAAATCCTTTAAAATCCCTCAAAATTCAAGTAAATGCAATGACTTCAAAAAAAAAAAAAAGTTTCCAAATGTAAAGAAAGTAACAGAAAAGATAAAAGCAGGATCAAAACACTAAACTTTAGACCAAGCCCACAGAAAGATGGTGACAAAGTATTTAGTATAATCTTTATTCATTTCATATTTAAAAACAATGACAATTTTTAGAAAGAAAAATTAAACAAAAAAAATAAAATGAAAGGAAGCAGAAGAAAACATCTATCATATCTGCTTCTTATTAAACAATCAATTCAAACATTTATATACTTTTTGTAATACAAAAGTATAGACTCATCAAAAGTATACAGTCTCATCAAAATATAGTACCTATTATAATTTGTTAAATTAGAATCAACTTAAATATAATTCTTCAACAAAATAGTTTAAATCATTTTCTTAAATGTTAGTATGTTCTTATAGTCTCCCCTCACCAGCCTCAAACAAGCGGGCATAGAACTTGTTAAGAGCATCAGGCAATGATGAGTCCCTAGAGGCGTTGTGTACCCATGCGTTTACAGTACGTGATGTACTTAATGCCCTTCCACATGCTCCTTGGGTCCTGTGAGTAGATATATCCCTGGATCTTCTGTGTGCATGCTGCTTTGGCCCTCATAAAACCAGCACCCAGCTCTTTCCTTGTCCTCCCCAGTTCCTGTGTGTGTCCAGACCTGGAGGCAGTATCCCTGGCGTTCAGCAGAGTACGGACCTCTGCGTTCAGCCAGGGTTTCTGGTTCGGGTGGCACATCACAGTCCTGGTGGTGGTGACATCTTCAGCACACTTGCTGATGTATCCGAGGACAGATCCAGCCCTCCCTCATTTATAGTAGCCTTCCTGAAGAGCTGCAAGTCTGTGCATGCAAAACTGTCCTGCAGTACAGAGTCATGTTCGCGTGGCCACATGGTTATGGTTCTCTGTGTGGGTCTGGAACATCTCAGAGTGGGGTGGTAGACAGGGGCCCGAAAGATGCAGATGTGGTCAGAGGTCAAGGTGGGGGGCATGGTACGGCTCTATATGCATCTTGTATGTTGGTGTAAAGACGATCTAGTGTTATTTCCCCGTGTTGGTATGGTGACATGCTGATAAAATCTTGGTAGAGTGTCTCTCAGGTTTACGTGATTAAAATCACCAGCCACCACACAAAACGCAATTGGACACTTGTTTTGAAGTGAGCTGATATTATGTGGCTCCTGCAGAGCATCTTTAGCATTTGCATCCGGGGCTATATAGACGATATACACCACTGTAAACTCACGAGGTAAATAATGTGGTCGACATTTCACAGTCAGTTGTTCTAAAGCCTCGGAGCAGGAACTGTTTATCAGAACACAATTTGTGGAACAACCTTTGTTTATGTCTAAGCATAATCCGCCTCCCCGTGCCTTCCTCGATAACTGGGATTGATCTGCCCAGAAAAAAATGTCTTATCTAGCTGGAAGGCTGGGTTCGGCATGTTGTTATTAAGCCATGTTTCTGTGAGGCAGAATACAGCACAGTTCCTCATCTCTTCTAAGACACTCACCCTGAGTCACAGAAGAGCCAGCTTGTTTTCCAAAGAGCAGTCGTCAACCAGGATCGGCTGTTTGTTAGCATTAGCCTTCAGCCTCACTAATACGCCACCCCGTTTGCCCCTCTTTCTCCGATCGGATCGCTTCCTTTTTCTCTCAGAGCACTCCTCCTCGCACGCTGATGGCACTGATGTTCGTAGATTTATTAAAACATAAATCAACTTGAGCACAAAACTATAAAATCACACTAAATCCTGAGCGGAAAAATATTTCTATTCATTCACCTTTTGAAAGCATCTAATGACTGTGGAGGCATTATTTTGCTTTGCTTTAAGGTGAGGTAATATTTGTAATATTTTAAATAAATAATAAACATGAGTAAGTTAGATGTGGATGTAACCTGAATTTGATTTAAACCTTTAATGTGTACAAAAAAATCTGAATACCTGCTTGTGGACCTTGTATTGCAGTTTGTTGTTTTTTCCTCTTCTCTTCTTGTTTAGATGAGCCCTGACAAAAAGACGCATAAAGAGCATTACAGTATAACAAAGCCACTAAAAGCTCACCTTAAAAAAAATACATCGTTCTGAGAAAAACTTACCTGCTTTTCCTTTTCTCTCAAATTCTTTACGTAGGCTGAAGAGAAGGAGGAAAATCAAGATTATTAAAAAGTTAAGTGGTATCTTCCCTGAATTTGATAATTAATGCATAACACCTTGCACATTTTCTATTGTCATTATGGCAACTTATACTATATCTACAATATGAATTGCCTCATAATATTGTAAACTGATATATCACATACCCATTAACAACTCAAAAGTAATCAGAGTTAATCGTTCTTTGAAGTATTTTGAATTGATTCATTTCAATCATTTAGCATCTCATGCGAGACGGTAACAAAATACTTCCATCTCACTGTTTATACCAATAGCTGAACCATTTTAAATAGCTGCCAAAGGGAAAAAAGAAAGCGAACCATGTGAACCTGCAGGGCCTCTGTAAAGCTGGCAGTCCTTCTTGATGTGGGAACTTGATCCACACAGGAAGCAACAGCGCATATCCAGTGCATCTCGTTTTTTCCAGTGTTCATTCCTTTGCCTGAGCTGATCCTTCATCTCATCCGTTGAATCCATTTTGTCCTGCAAGTGGTCTGGCACTTGTTCTGAGTCTCTTCTGTGCTTGGTCCTAAAACAAAAACACGTAGCTTGTCTCTTAACGTGCCAGCCGTTTCAATCAGCACCACTCTTAGTTCAGACACGTGCTGTGGTTGCACTCACTTCTTACGCATGGGGCAGTCTTTCATGAAGTGGCCGATCTTGCCACAGATGCGGCAGCAGCGGTCGTTGGGAGCCACCTCTCCCTCGGTGAGAACTTCAGGATCGAAAAAATACTCCTGAACAAAACAAATTGCAGTGTCAACAATTTGGCAACGTAAATATTTAGAGAATTTAAAGTCTACGTTTCGTGTGCTGACCATTTCACTGATATACACGGGAGGGAAAACGTTCAAGGGTGTGCCAAACACTCTTCTGCCGTTGATGAAAGCCTTCATGATGAAGTTAGTCACTGTTTTGATGATAAAAAAAAAAAATCATATGAGAAAAAAAAAAAGAATTTTGTGAAGGCATAAAAGTAATAAATAACAAACACAAGGATTATCATACTTTTCCTGGACAGACCAGCACCCAGATTATGATTCAGGTCAAATGGATCTGTAATATAAAGACAATTCAGACAATTCAACAATACTCCTTTTGAAAAGTAAGCAAGGAGTGTTGGATAAGTGAATGACTTAAATCTATTAAAATACTAAATAATCTATTTCCAGCCTCATTTGTTTGTGCGTTTAGTGTCGGATCAGCTGACCTTCGATGACGATATACTTGGAGGTCCACTGTTTGTTGAAGGTGGTAAGGTGGGCTTGCTGTCGAACGCACACAACATGTTCTTTGAAGTCGAAGTCTTCGGTGTAGAAGCGGAGTAGGCCGAGCCACAGCTCCCCCACCGTCTCAGAGTTCTGTCCATACTGGGGCCAGTGACTGGGCTGCAGGTGACAAGGATAATGGTAAAACATAAAAATGAGCTGCATACTTAATACTAATGTTTTATGAGGAAAACACACACTTAACACTTACTAGTGCTTTTAAATCATCAAAGAAGTACACGTTCCAGCCATCAACTAGCACTTCAGGCTTCTTTTCTCCAGCATAGACCTGCAGCAAACCAGTCAGTAAAACTACTTATAGTTAGGCCTGTCACAATAAACAAATCAATTAATCGCATGATAAGTGAAAATTATCAACCTCGTTTTCATTTATCTGCTTTATCGTTTAACTGCGGTGCTTTTCATTGAACCCTCACTTTCTCTTTTCTCTTTAAAATCCATTTTAGCTGTCCAAAATTGCATTTTTGGACCACTGAAAGCAGCTAAGCTGGGAAGCTAAGCTATGAGCTAAGCTAAAAGGCCGACTTTGGGAAAAACTTCCGTCTTGTCAAAGCTCCAAAATTCATGGTTGAAACCCGTGCCTTCATGTAAAAAGTTGTTTTTCTCTGCAAAAAGATGTTGAGAACTTGTTTACTGATTTATTTATTTATTCAATTAAAAGCTTGGTGTGACAAATGCTATGCTAAAGAGCTCAAATCACACAGAGCGTCTGCCATTTTGAGGACTGAGAAAAAGGAGAGACAGCCCATGTCATGTCAAGGGGCCTCCCTCCCATTTTTCATAAAGACACTTCTTGCTCCCTCAC
>JARVJN010001887.1:11258642-11270771 GCA_031763805.1 Argolebias nigripinnis
TCCAGCTGCACCATGAGTGAGAAGGTTGTGTGTGGTATAGACCTGCCTCTTGTATGCTGTTAAAGTTTGAGTTTCCTGTTGTAAGGCCCAGAGTGTTTTCATTGGTTTTAACTCACACATTGTTAAAATGAATAATCTCAGTTCAAAAAAATTATTATACAGACAGATACTTGAACAGTATCGGATCGGAAAAGTATCGATATCGGTCGACACCCAGATTTAAGTATCAGATCGGATCTGAAGTAAGAAATGTGGATCGGTGCATCCCGAATTATGACATCATATGTAAGGCGCAACGCCTACAGACAAAACTAGTTCTGTGGCAGTAGCTGCATGCACGTCTCCGAACAGAGAAAAAATCTGAACGAAGAAAGAAAACTGTAAAACTGTAAGAAAGTGGGAGAAAAGCATGAGAACATGAGTTCATCGATGCCTTGGAGTTTTCCATAGCTGTATTTATCTGTAATCCATCACTGAATAACTAAATAATAACAATAATAGTGCTTCAGCACGATTCGTTATCAAAATACATCCAACTATGAAACACGAGGCGCCAGCCCATCTCCCATCTCAGCTCAGTGGAAAGCGTCTCCATCGTCAAGTGAGATAAAATAACAGCAGTTCAATGTACTGTGACACACCAAGATGCACCAATCCTGTGAGCGTGCTGTTCACAAGATGATGCCTGCTGTGAAAATATTCTGCTGTATTTTTGAGAGACACAGAGAGAGAGAGAGAGAGTTTGGGTTGTGAGAGAAAGTGAAATTGACGAGATGCACCCACAGGAGGAGATCGAGGATTTACAGCCGAGATAAAAATGGAATCCATTTTGGATCTTGAATCACTCGCACTCATATCGTAAGGACATGCCAGGTGCCATTCTCTTGTCTTTACCCCCTTTTTCCCTTCTCGGAGCTGCTTTAAATGCTCAAAATTGCAATCACTACTTCATTCCGTCACTGTCACATCCCCCTTTTTTTTTTCCACCTTTCCTTTCCTCTGCTTCTTCTTACTTTTCCTCTTTGCAGCCAGGCACCCCGACACTGTCTCGGGTCCTGAAACTATGGCAACGAAACAAGAGTGCAAGCGCTCTCTATGATTAATAGATGAGAGATGCAGTGCCAATCGCCTGGGCCTGGGGAGGAGGGACACATGCACTCAAACTCCAATCCCTCCAGCGCCTCCATCGTCTGCTGCCGTCCGCCGGTTCGAGGTACAGATCATTGTAGTGACTACACTCAGTCACATACAGTGTTTTGGTTTCAGAGGCACACAAAGAGGCGACTCCCTGATACACATGACAAATGTTTCCTCATTTGCTTGGGACAAACAAACTAACCACAGACATGACCGCAGACACTGTGGCGGATGTGGTTCTAATGAGTCCACACACAAACGGAGGCCGTGTCCCCGTGACTCACAGCTTGTCTCTCCTCCTGCGAAAGCACAACAACAGCAGGACAGGAAATAGGACGTCTTTTTTTTTTCAACACCGCGCACTTTGATTTACATTATCGGATCTGCGGAGCAGGACTGAACTCTTTTTAAGGCCACTTCGTCATCCATCATCTCTCAGGCTTTCTCTCAAACGCCTGGGCTGCTTTCGGATTATCCCTCCAAATGCATTTGCTTTTTTTTTTTTCCCCCATTTGACTAATAGGCAAACAAATTCATCTGCGATAAAGGTATGACCACATGATATTGTTGCAGATACTTAGTTTGTGGAATTTTTTTTTAAAAATAAACGTGAATTTATCATCCGACTTCCCGTTGTTTCGTTTTGCATACAAGCTCCTCAGCAGTTTTGTTTTCCTTTGTAGTGGGTTGGCTATCACTTTTTAATTATCTTAATTTCTAACAACAAAGCATTGCCAAGGACCAACAGACAGCAATAAGAGTTGCTTGTTTGGCCCTTTTGCCTCAGGGTTTTAATTTAATTATTTATTGTGCATTGGTTTGTTTGTTGTTTTTATACAAAAAACATCCATCCATTATCTTTACCCTCTTATCCCTTTTCAGGTCACAGGGGTCACTGGTGCCCATACCCAGCAGTCACTGTGTGAGAGGCGGGGTACACCCTGGACAGGTCTCCAGTCCATCACAGGGACTCATGGAGATGAACGAGACAAACAACCATTCACTCTCTCTCTCACCTAGAGACAATTTTAGAGTTACCAATCAGCCTAACATGCATGTTTTTTGTCTGCGGGAGGAAACCGGAGTACCCGGAGAAAACGCATGCATGCACAGAGAGAAAGAACATGCAAACTCCATCCAGACGGGCTCCAGGGACAGGATTTGAACCGGTGACCTTCTCGCTGAGAGGCAACAGCTCTACCAACTGAACCACTGTACTGCCCAGTACAAAAACACGCTCAGTCAATCATGCTAATGTAGTGCATGTGAAGATTTAAACACGTGAGTGGTGAATCCAACAGATGCACTGCTGAGTCATTTTATGGTGGAAAGCAGTCAGTTAGAACAACACGATGAAATTCAGAAACCGCGGTGCCGTGCGGGTGATTGTGTTTGTGAAAGACGATGGAAACCAGAACGACATAACAACGCTAGCAAGAGGTGAATGATTCAATCTTCAGTGAGCCACACTGTGGATACTGGACGGTACTGCACAGTGACAAACACATGAAGCCAGACAAGCCAAAACATTACGACGGGTAGAATGAGTAAGATTGTGTTTCAATTACATGTTGTGTGGGAAAAACGTCGCATTCTTGGTGTTCACACGAATGCATCTTTGACACTCACCATACGTCCAAAAACAATGCAGGCCTATCAAACCGTACTCCATCACAAAAGAAATGGGCTTTGCAAAAACTGCTCGGGAACTATTTAAATATCACGGCAAAGTGTTTAAAGTTTTAAATTATTCCCCAAAGTCCCATGGTTCAAATCTAATGGACAATGGAAGCAAGCCCAGCTCGACAATCTGTATGGATCTATTGCTGAAATCTCTGCAGCACACACTCACGAGCACAGGTATGTTATTTTACCATTGACATAGAACCATCTTTAGACCTGAATAAATGGCTAGGCTTGAATTAATATAGTTAAATCCTTGTAACCTATCATTTGCACATAATTTTGTTCCGCCTCATGTACCACATGAGAAGGTAATGACAATAAAATTGACTCGAACTTGAACTAATAACACACAATACCTTTTTCACAGGTGTCATGTCTGTAAATTGAGCTAAATTATCAAAAAAGCATACACCAGGACTTTAATACTTCTTGTTATTGATTTATTATTCAAATGACTTTTCTCACACTTTTCAGTTTTCAATAGTAGATTCTGTCCAAAAAAGTAATTTATTTTGTACAGTTAAGAGTTAAATCAAATATCAATCAGTTTATGTTTTTGAGTTTAGGAGAGAAGCCCAGTGATACTCTCCAGCTCCTCTTGGGAGATCCCAAAGCGTTCCCAGGCCAGAAAAGATATATAATCCTTCCAGTGAGTTCTGGGTCTGGTCTGGGGTCGCGCAGTGAGATGTGTCTGGAAAACCTCCAAAAAGAGGCATCCAGGAGACATGCTCTGCTGACCATTTTTGATACAAAGAACCAGCGGCTCTAATTCAAGCTTCCACTGGATGACGGAGCTCCTCCCCCTTTCTCCAAGGCGGAGCCTGACCACCATTCAAAAGAAGCTCCCTTCAGCCGCTTGTGTCTGGGGTCATGTTCTTTCGGTCATGGTCCATGACTTATGACAATACGTGAAGGTTGGAACATAGATGAATGAATAAACTTTAGAGCTTTGCCTTTCAACTCAACCTTTTCTTCACCACAAGAGACCAAAACAACAACCTCATTATTATTGAGGATGAGGTCCAGAGCCATCTATCCACATCCCGCACCATCTCAAATGTAAAAGTTTTAAGTCAAACCCATTCATGGACAATCGGTTTTCATGTTTACCAGTCTTGGCTAAAAAATAAACATCTATGTCTAAAAACTTTTGTTGACCTCTACTAAACTTTCCCTCTCAGACCAAATTTTGACCATTTTCACACCTCCAGTGAGTACAGATGCTGATCAGAGTTGTTTTCACGTCCAACGGCAGACATTTTCAGCCCTAGGCAGTTGATCATAATGTTATGGCTGATTAGTGTATATTAGACCCTGTAGCCACTATTAAAAAGTGCAACTATAGTTTAACTGAAAAAGGACGAGGCGGGGAGTGAATAAACTCCTGCTTCTTGGGGGAATCCACCCGTACGCCACCCGCTTTCATCCTCCTAATATTCTCAGTCCGTTTTCTCAGTAAAAATGAAAGCTATTTATCAAATAATGAGTTCAGCTTCAGAGGGTCTATGAAATCATAGCCAACTTAAATGAAAGAGATGGAGCAGCAGAAAGTTAAGTAGGAAAATGTTTATCCAGAAGGGGGGAGTTGTGTAATGAGCGAAAGGGGGTTAGAATATCATCCTGTTTGCTTTTACGCCTTCTAAATCAAAGAAATGAGACTAAAAAAACCTGCCGACTGGAAGATTGAAAAAAATAAAATAAAATGCTAAAGTCAGCAACTAATCCACATAACACCTGTGAAAGACAGTTCCATTACAGTTCAATTTGTTGTGATTACACAGACTTGTACATCTAAAATAAACTGTAATAAACCACATCCACACACTCCTGTTTTTTTATTATTATCATGAAGTCTATGTAATTTAAGTAGCAGCAGTTTAAATATATATATTATAAAACTGGAAAATGGGTTAACATGATATTATGTAGTAAAAACGTGATATGTAGTAAAAACGTGATACGTATGTAGTAAAAATGTGTTAGTATGTAGTAAAAACGTGATATGTAGTAAAAATGTGATACACATGTAGTAATAACATGATATTATGTAGTAAAAACGTGATACGTATGTAGTAATAACGTGATATTATGTAGTAAAACGTGATACATATGTAGTAAAACGTGATACATATGTAGTAAAAATGTGATATTTAGTAAAAACGTGATATTATGTAGTAAAAACGTGATAAGTATGTAGTAGAAACAGGATAATAGCATATCACGTTTTTACTACACAATATCACGTTTTTACTACATAATATCACGTCATTACTACATAAGTATCACGTTTTTACTACATACTATCACGTTATTACTACATAAGTATCACGTTTTTACTACATATCATGTTTTTACTACATACTATCACGTTAAGCATCAATAAATCACGTTCGGATGACGGAGACTGGTCTGATGCGTTCTTGTATTCCAAATATTAAAAAAGGAAAAGCCCACACACACAGAGGATGCAGCATCAATAAAACATGGCTTTTATAAAATATGCATAAATACACACGCCGCCGAATGGTGAGTATTGACACTGACTGAAAGAGGACCAGTAGTTAACAGCAGTTTGCTGTTCTTGTTTATTATCGGGGCCAACTCATTTGAACAGGAGCAAAGCCATTTATCAATTATTCAGGCCTGCTGTATTCAGGCAGCAGCTGCATGTGTCCTTAGCTGGCAAAGGTAGAAACAATCTGCCTCTCACACACACACAAACACTCGCACGATGTGACAAATTCCCATCAGTCACACACAAAGCCGTCCTCGATGCTATTGTTAGGGGATCGGCGGATCAAACGCTCCGCGGAGCATTGCTCCAAATACAAGCGTCAACTCGGGCCGCTCTGCTGTGCTCTGCTTCTCCAGGAGGACAACAGGCAGGCTATTGTCACAAAGGTAATCATGCTGTAATTCATGTATCAGTGCCACTGCATGACATACGAAGTGGTAAAAGTGGGATTAGCCCGTTGGTTTCTGGTGCCGTGGCCTTAATTGCACCATCTGATTTTCAGTAGGCCTTTAAATTGAATCCAGAATGTTTGAAATGCCTTCAGACGGATGAGTGTCCAAACAGATCTTAAACATTTTTTTAGCTGTATAAAGACAGATGATCACAGAGAAATGCATAATATGTGCATATCAGAGATAATATGAATACATAAAACCATATGAATACTCCTTTTTAATAAGATTCTTGTGAAAACTTTATCTGTCTTGTTAAAGCTTGAGAATCACATCTCTAAAACCTCATGCTGCTGCTGTGATATAGACCTGCCTCTTGTGTGCTATTAAAGTTTGGGTAATACTTTTTGTGAGGCTCAGAGTGTCTTCTTTGAGTTGAACTCACACAATGTTAAAACAGAAGTCATAGAGTATGGTGTAATACACGTGCTCTCCATTCAAGAAATTCATTATTACAGCCTCACATAACTGAACAGTGTCGGATCGGAAAAGTATCGGTATTGGTCGATACCCAGATTTAAGGATCGGATCGGAAGTAAGAAATGTGGATCGGTGCATCACTACTTCCAATCACAGTTCTATCTTCCCCAACCACTGCTCCACCACTCACTCTTAAAGACAATATAGACATAAAATATGCCCACACATGCTCAGTTTCCTAAGAGGGGGGTCAACAAATCTGATTCCTTTTCAAAATCATTGTAACCCAAACAAATGTGAAAGTCAGATTTAGTGGATCAGTAATTCTAACACATCAGTGTGTGAGATAATACGAGGCAAAGGAAGGACACCAACACATTATTTAATCCAGAGAGTTCACTTGTCAGATTTTTATAAACCTTGTAAATGCTGGTGAAATCAACCCACTGTGTTTCTGTACACGGTTATTAAGACATGGCGATGCTTTTTAATCATCATCGTGATGAAAAGCAAATTGAACGTCTCTCCTTTAAACTGTTGTCTAATTGGTTCAGTGATGTCTGCCTAATCCTGTGTTACAACCAAAGCTGATGTGATCCTTCTGTTCAGCAATTTGACCCATGCTACTTCATTCAAACCCCTCTTTAGTTCTTTTGTTAGTCTTTAAACTCAGCTCAGTCAATAAGCAGCATACAGTTGACAATTGATGTGAATTGTTTTATCCATCCATTCATTCATTATCGTCCGCTTGTTTCAAAATTGGGTCGCAGGGGCAGCAGCTTGAGCAGGGAGGTCCAGACATTTATTTCTACAGCCTCCTCTTCCAGCTCTTCTGGGAAGATTACAAGGAGTTCCCAGGCCATCTGAGAGACGTAGTCTCTAGTGTCCTAGGTCTTCCCTGGGGTTTCATCCCAGTCTGACATGCCCGAAGCACCTCCCTAGAGAGGCGCCCAGGAATCATTCTTCTCAGATGCCCAAACCACCTCATCTGGCTCCTTTCGATGTGGAGGAGCAGAGGTTCTACTCTGAGTCTCTACCAAATAACTGAACTTTTCACTGTATGCTGGTGAACATTCTCAGTCATCCAGGACATGATAAAATCAAAAAAAGCATTCAATACAGAAATAACTGGACTTTTTTTTGTAACAGAAGCCGTTTTGCTCTTCATCCGAAAAGCTTTCTCAATTCAAAGAGCAGAGTGTGGGAGTAAGGATGAAGAGCGAAAGTCTTCTGTTACAAATAAAGTCCAGTTGTTTCTGTATTGAACACTTTTTTTTACTTTTCACCCTAACTCTAATGGAGAGTCCAGCTACCCTGTGAAAAACACTCCTTTCAACCACCTGTATCCATGATCTCATTCTTTCGTTCACTACCCAGACCTCATGACCATCTATGAGGGCAGGAACGTAGACCAACCAGTAAACAAAGAGCTTTGCCTTACAGCTCAGCTCCCTTTTCACCACAATGGACCGGCACAGAGTCTGCAATACTGCAGATGCTGCACCAATCCGTCTGTCAATCTCACGCTCCATCATTCCCCCTCTCATGAACAAAACCTCAAGATACTTGAACTCCTCCACATGCGGCAGAACCTCACCCTCAACCTAAAGAGAACAATCCACCCTTTTCCGGTGGAGGGCCATGGCCTCAGATTTGGAGGTGCTGATTCTCATGCTAGCTGCTTCACACTCAGCCGTGAATCGCTCCAATGAGAGCTGAAGATCACAGCATGATGACGCTAACAGGACCACATCATCTGCAAAAAGCAGAGACGGAATCCCTCTGCCCCCTGGCTGCACCAAGAAATTCTGTCCATAAAAGTTATGAACAGAATTGTGATAACGGGCAGCCCTGGTGGAGTCCAACTTACTTATGGCAATGTGAACCAAAGTCTTGCACCACTTGTATAGGGACTGAACAGCTCACAGCAACAGCCCCTGATCCTCACGGAGCACCCCTCTATGAGGAACATGGTCAAAAGCCTTCTCCAAGTCCACAAAACATATGTAGACTGGATGGGCAAACTCCCATGACCCCTCGAGGACCCTAGTGAGGGTAAAGAGCTGATCCAGGGTTCCATAGCCTGGACAGAACCTGCATTGTTCCTCCTGGATCTGAGTTTCATCCAACGATTGGACCAGTACCCCAGAATAGACCTTACATGGGAGGCTAAGGAGAGTGATGCCCCTTTTATTTTTGATTTATTTCAACAGATTTGTATGTGATACTGGGAGATTTGTTTAAATCTTGGCAGAAAATATAAATAATTCATGACAGAATATTAAGAAGCCTCACCATGACATTGGATAATAAATGCTTTAGGGAAACATTTTAAGTCATACTTGGTGTACTTTTGCTCCATTGACTTTTCTCTGATCTGGTTAATACAGCGTAAGAAACAACAGATGATAGTTTCAGAAAGTTTTACGTTCCTGTCATTACAAATCTGATGTTTGCTGAGTGGTGTGTCGAGACTCTACTGAGATCCCCCTCCAGTGATTAATTGATTAATGCATTTATAATGTAAAGCCATTAAAAACTTTGGTAAGGTATACATTTTGAAAATGTCTTATAACACGTGCTCCCTCTTTTACTTTAGTGTTAAAGGGATACTTGGTGTAGCTGTCTCATCTGTAGCACACAGCCGTCAGCATACTCTGTTTGGAGAAACTGTTGATTTGTTATAAGGAAATTAAGCTAAATAATGCTCTGAGTCTAGAAGAAAAGCAAAGGTTTTATAAACTATAAAAACTCAAACCACGCCTTTTTATTTTTTATTTTGCTAACCAATAAATGCTCTTAATATGTGTTTAACTCTTTAACACCTTTACATTAAATAACAGATAAACAAAAAAAGTTTTGCCAACATGGATGTTGCATCAATAAGACATGCAGAGGGCCACGAACTGCCTTCAGTGAAATTTACATTTTCCATCAGGTAATTTCCAGTAGTAGGGTACAATAAAATGACAGCATGCACAAACTGCTGAGCAATCAATGACACACTTCCCTCCGCAGGACAAAAGAGAACAAAAACTGTTACATAATTTATTTTAAAGTCACCAATTCACCTACAAAACCTATTTTTGAACTTCGGAAGGACACCAGAATAATCACCTGTGCACAGGGAGAACATGTCAACTCGACACAGAAGAGCCCCAGATTTTTTATTTTTTATTTATTTATTTGTTTATGTATTCGTTTATTTATTCATTTATTTATTTATTTTATTCATTTGATAAAAAATAAATACATAACAAACACATGTATCTTATATAAAAAGAAAATATAAAATGAAAGGCGGTAGAAAGAAGAAAATATCTTATTATATCTGCCCCTTTACAAAACAATCAATTCAAACAATAATTATATATAAGTAATAAAAAATGAATAACTCATCTCAATTTTCAAATTTCAACATATTACACATTGAACTACTTCATTAGTAGTAACTACTTAATGCTTAGCTGTTTTTTAGTTTTCCAGTTGCACCTAAAGCTGGAAAACAAACAAAAAAACCGCTAAGCATTATGGGAAAGACAACAAAATCCACTCTCTTAGTGGTTAAGGGGAGTGGCTTTGTTGTCTTTCCCATCATGCTTAGAGGTTTTTTAGTTTTTCCAGCGGCACCATGAGTAAGAAGGACATGTGTGTGGTATAGAGCTGCCTCTTGTGTGCTGTTTAAGTCAGTGAGTTTCCTGTTGTAAGGCTCAAGAATGTCTTCATTGGGTTTAACTCACATAATGTTAAGACAGCAGTCACAGAATGTGATGGAACACAAGTGCTCTTTGAAGCTGGATCGGAAATATCGGCAGGTTGGATCTGATATCGATACTTAAATTATGCTTGTATCGGATACCGATACTTGATCGGATCGGCCCCATCCCTAGAAATAATAATAAAAAATCCTACAGCATGTGACTAGTTTCACCTGTGCTGCATAGTTTTCTCCATCTGAGTTTAGCTCACTGAGCTTGGTGCTTACCAACAGAAACAAAAGCTTTCTCTGGGGAAATATTACAGTGTTCATACTGCATGCATTTCTTTGTCAACTTACTGTATTTCTTCTCGTTGCTTTTGTTCATTTTGGGGTGTTTGCTCATCAGTTGCTGGCCCTAACCATCCAGCACGAGAAGCCAGAATTGGAGACCGAGAAAACCAGACTACTGCAGCAAGAGGAGGACAAGAAGATACAGCTGGCTCAGTTGGAAGAATCTTTGTTAGAGGTACCTCTTGCCAACTTTCAACATTCAACCTTTATTTAAACAAGTTAATCATACCTATACCTTACATGTTTGGCACACCTTGCATGTTTGCAGTTTATGTGGGAAGAAATATTTTCAAAACTTTTAGCTAGGAATAATTAGCTCCCCCTGCACTGCAGACTTTGTAGCTAACTCACACTGCTGCTCTGACAACAGGGTTGTAGACAGAATGAGGCAGCGTATACAGACCAAGCAGGAGCAGTTGCTAGTGCCGCAATCACTATCCCTTCCAAATATATAAGCTAGAACTCTCTGCCAAAGGTGGAAGCACTAGTGCTCATTATCGATCCGATGTCTCTGTGGTGCTGGAAGAGTGCGTTTTCTCTTTCACCCCCCCCCCCCCCCCCAGCGCTTTAATCAGCTGGAAGCCTTAGGGAGCTTTAATGACTGTGCTTTTACTTCAGCTCAGTTTAGTTCAGATGGTCTGTGGAAGTTTTTATCTCAAACGCTCAGAATTCTTTTTATTGAAGCTGATTTTAAGCAGAGATGTTTGTCCTCTTGATTCAAGTTTATTTTGTCATCCACACAGCAATTTGAAACAAAAATTAAACTTCAAAGTTCATGCTCAATAATCCAGATTTAAAAAAAAAATCTAACAAAGTGCATTCAGGTTAGTCAGGATGAAAGACGAAACATCTCAACAACAAATTGTATTGAACGCCTTTTTTGATTTTATCATGTCCTGGACGACTGAGAATCTTCATCAGCATATCTCAACAACAACAAAAGAAACCGTCCACATGACCTGACTGAACTTTGTTGTAAAAAATTAAAACTGTTGGTCAGTATTTTTATGCAATTAAAATTTGATTAATTGACACAACTAGTAAATAAAACATACTAATTCCTAAAAAAAAGCCCCCTGAACATTGGTTTCTACACATTCAGATTTAGATTTGAACACAGTACTTTGGGAGACACGTACACTTAACCAAGAAAATCTTTTATGTGTGGTCAAAGGGACATTTCGGTTACACTCACACACAGTTAATGCCACCAGCCTGGTGTCAGTGCTTCAGTGGTACAAGAAGTGTAATTATTCCTGAATCAAAGCAGCATATTCAACTTGACATTTCCATGCTCCACCAGTTTCTATCTATTTTACTTGAATTTATTTGAATACATTTTATCACTGCGTTTCAGAGAATAGAGTCCACAGGAAATTAGTGGAAAAGTTGTAGTGTTCAATGAACACTTGTTTAAAAAATAATAATGCTTCCTTGCACTTACACTTCAGACGTCTCTTCATTTTGTTATATCACAGATTTCAGCCAAATGACAGAAACCTGATGACATGCTCTCTGTCTTACATTATTTGATCTCTTCATCTCTCCTTTTCCCTTTCCTGTTCCACTCATCTGTTACAACATGTCCATCTGTTTGTCTTTTTATACTCTGCCAGACATTGGCTACAGCTCAAGGTAATATTCTCGAGAACAGGGAGCTGATAGACAGTCTAAACCAAACCAAGGCGAGCAGTGCGCTGATTCAGGAGTCGCTGGTGGAATCGCACAGGCTGCAGGCATCTTTGGATCAGGTACTGTGTGCCAGCCATGCATACTGAAACACACATGCATGCACACACACACACACACACACACACACCCACACACCCACACACACACACACACACACACACACACACACACACACA
>JARVJN010001887.1:11584300-11594413 GCA_031763805.1 Argolebias nigripinnis
TTCAAAATCACTTTTAAAGCAAAATTAAAGTGATTTATCATTTTGTTTGCAAAAACTAACATATTTAAATGTTAAAACATATATATTTTGAGCAATTTTATAAATAGTAAAAAAAATCATGTCAGTGGACCTTTAATGCTTATGCTTATTTTGCGGTCATAAAGATTACTCAAAGAGAAAAGAAACAAATTCTGCACTTTTTTTTGTATTCATGGTTAATGTGTCTTTAAATCAAAAACTAATAACTTATTGAACTTGTGCAGGCTGCCAACTACCCTGTGTCTTTGTCAGCTGCAAACAGCAGGAATGAACAGCAGGAATGAACAGCAGGAGTGACTAAAAAACATGTCAATAAGCACATTTAGTTGGAAAAAGTTCAAATAAAAGACAATTTATTTACCTTTTGTGGCTAAATGACATAATGAACGAAAATCAAAAAGTAAGCACAATGTTGATTTCCTCTTCACTGCAGTTTGTGTTGTTTCTCTCCAACAGGCTGCTTCTGCTACTTTGGTCGATTTTTATCCACGAGTCTAGACAAAACAATTGTTTGTTGATCTTAATAAAAAAAAATGTCTCATCAGTAAAGGCCAAGTGAAAACATAATTTATCTCATAATAATGACGTTTATTTAATCTCATAGCACTTTCAAAGTTGCAATTCTGACTTTGTATATTAAATTAAAGCTTTTAAATTACTTGTAATGCCATTATTTTATCCATAATTTTTGATATTCAATCTCATAAGTATGATTTTAAAGTGTACTAAAAAATCTTAATTTTGTCTGAAACTCAAATTATGACTTTAAACTTGTATCTATGTGTCACCATTTGACAAATAAATTACAAAAAGAGGGAGGGGGTGTTTACTACACAAATATCTTCTGAATTGCCCACACACACCTTAACGAACACTTGCACATAACATGTCTTAAGTGCACAGATTTATTCTCGCAATAAATTTGTTGTTGGGTATTTGGCAGTAGAGAATACATTGATTTTGTTTAGTCAAACATAACAATGTAAAAAAAAAAAGAAGAAGAAAGTCACATTTAATAAATAAGAAAATATAATTCTCATTTGAACCTATTCATTACAGCTAGACTACAGATTATGACAATTTTTCACATCACTTCGGATTATAAGCAGGACAAACATGTATTATTAGTCTTTTGAGTAATCAGTGAAGTTACTTCACATTGAGATCTTTTTTTTTTCAGCAAAAGGCACAAGAGTGAGAGCCTGAACCTGAAAGAAACATGAACCTGAACGATACTGAACTATTTTAAAGTAAATGAGGCTATTCTCCTACACACTTTTACATAAAAACAATCTGAAACAATCCAGCAAAGTTGTACTTTTACATCCAGACTACTTCATTTAACTTTTTATTTCCAAAGACCCCCAGATTTATCTCAACACCATCTGTTGTCAGGAACAAATGATGAAAAGAGTCGGTCCTCATCTGATAAAACTGAGGGCAAAGCTGCATGAGGAGTGTTAAAGTACGGTGGCCCTAAGGTGTAAATGAACAACATTTGAAAAAAAAAACAGAATTGTATTTGAAAAAATAAAAATAAAAAATCACAACAACATTTGAAAAAAAATGGAATTACATTAAGCCAAAGTGGAAGTGGCCGAAGCAAAAGTGGCCTGAATCACATTAGAAAAAATGGAATTGCATTTGAAAAAACGGAATCACATTAGAAAAAATGGAATTAAATTTGAAAAAACACAACAAAATCACAAGAATTTTTGAAAAAAATGGAATTACATTTGAAAAATAATGGAATTACATTAAGCCAAAGTGGAAGTGGCCGAAGCGAAAGTGGCCTGAATCACATTAGAAAAAATGGAATTACATTTGAAAAACGGAATCACATTTGAAAAAATTGAATTACATTTGAAAAAATGGAATTACATTAAGCTAAACAGGAAGTTTTTATAGTTTATGCTGTTGTACAAAGAAAAGAAAAAGAAAAGTAAAAAAAAAAAAAGTAATTCCATTTTTTTTAATGTGATTCCAGCCACTTCCGCTTTGGCTTAATGCAAATATGTTTTTTTCTAATTTGATGTAGTTTTTTTTTTTTTTTTCAAATGTGATGCAGTTTTTTTCAAATGTAATTCCGTTTTTCTAATGTGATTCGAGCCACTTCCGCTTTGGCCACTTCCTTTTTTGGCTTAATGTAATTCAGTTTTTTTCTAACGTGATTAACTTTTTCTAATGTGATTGTATTTTTTCTGCGATTCCGGCCACTTCCGCTTTAGCTTAATGTAATTCCGTTTTTTCAAATGTTGTTCATCTACTCCTTAAGGCCACCATATTAAAGTGATGAATTCAGTTCCAACAGATAAGTCTAATATTGTCTAAATGAATCAGCGTCTTCAGGTCATTCACAGTGAGTTAATTAAAGACAGGACACATTTGGCACCAAATATCAGCATAAAGGTCTCTCAGCCTTGTTTAACATTCAGCTTTCGACAAATACTTTGACTTTAAAATATAATTTAAATAACTCGATCAGTTATAATAGTCGCTCCTCTTTTGTTAAATTATTCTGACACCTTTTCTGCTCTGAACAAGCTTTCGCAGTACAACAAGAACGAAGCACATTACAAGTTAAACTACACAAATATTCTGGTTATAAGCAGAGATGCACTTTAACCTGTATAAAAATATTCAGCACAACCCAAATGTCAAAGGACAGAAATTAAAAGGCCTAAATATACGTTTTAAGTTTGATTCTTTGAAACCACGACAGGCACAAGAGTAGACGCAGAGCAAGTAAAATTCAAGAACATCCAGAATGTCCACGTCGCTGGTCTCAGTCCAGTTCTTTGTCTCCTCATCTCAGCAGATGTTTTTCCAGAACAAGTCTCCTTTACTTGGATCAGTGTCTGAAGCCGCCATCTTCTCTGTCTATGTCAAAGTTCAGTCCGTCTTCCAGACGGTGTTCAGGGCCTTCACCACCTCCTCGTAGATGATGAAAACGATGGCGACATCCAGACACACACGGCTGAGCCGAGGAACGGTCCCCTTGTAGAACCTGTGGACCAAAAACAAGGAGCTAAATTAAAAACATTCGTCTGTAGGACACACAGTTACATTAAAGCTGATTCAACATCCACGCTATGGTTTTCCTGGTTAATATGATTCTGTTTTGTTTGTGATTTAACTCTTTTGTGCTATTTAAGTTATTTATACATCCAAACAAGCTCATTCAGGGAATGGGTGATATGATGTGTGACTTTTATATATTTAAAACATTTAACTTACAGAAATCTTCACAGAGGACGTTGAGATCTTTGTTTCCTTCAAAAACAGTTTTAAGCTATTTGCTACTTTTAGCCTCTGGCTAGCCTTTTACTACTTTTAGTTGTGTATATATTTTTTTACTTTTAGTATTTAGCCAGTCCTGTGTTACTTTTTAGCTATATCATTCTGCTTTAAGCTAGTCATTTGCTGTTTTAGCTTTCGGCTGAGCTTTTAATAATTGTAGCTGTTTGTTATTTTGGCTTTTAGCTTTTATTTTTGATTTTTATTTATTTATTTACCCTTTATTTATACAAGTAGTCTCATTGAGTCATGAGAAGTCATTTTCAAGAGAGACAAGAGAGATCTGTTTTGGAGCAGATGGTGAGGGCCTTGCTCAAGGGCCCAGGGTGAGTGGGCAAATGAGGGTGGAGAGACCCATCTTCTCTAACCTCTTCGCCACTCCCCGAAAAATAAAAATAAAAAGTACAAAAAGTATCATTATGCTACTTTTAGTATTTAGCCAACCTTTTTGCTATTTTTATCCATCATTCTGCCCCTTTAAGCTTAAAGCTAGTCATTTTCTACTTTTAGCAATTGTCTAGATTTTTTAATACTTTTAGCTTTTAGATAGCATTTAGCTACTTTAAGCATTTAGTCATTGTTTTGTTACTTTTAGCTACTATTCTATTCCTTTATGCTATTTCCCACACCATGTGTCGTTGTGTCCCTGGGCAAGACACTTAACCCCGAGTTGCTCCCTGTAGGACTGGATGGCGCCTTGCATGGCTGCCTACCGCTACCGGTGTATGACTGTGTGTATGAATGGGTGGATGGTTGGTATTGTAAAGCGCTTTGGGGCCCCTCATAGGGGGCTGTAAGGCGCTATATAAATAATCTCCATTTACCATTTTCCCATTTTAAGCTTGCCATTTGGTACTTTTAACTTCTGGTTAGTTGTTTGATACTTTTTAGCTAGCATTTTGCTACTTTCAGTTGCTACTTTTAGTTTTTAAACAACCTTTGGCTACTTTTAGCTTTTGATAAGCCTTTTGATACTTTTAGCTAGCCTTTTGCCTCTTTTGAGCATTTAGCCATCCTTTTGCTCTTTTTTAGCTTGAAGCTGAAAAAAAGCAAGAAAAAAGTCAAAGCTAAGCACTAAGGTTTTGCTCTTTTTGTTCTTCAAGCTTTAACAACTTATTTTTAGTTTTTTTCATCAAGTTTCAGCGACGTCATTACATCCTGCAGTCTCACAGGAAAATGTCATTTCTCCATTGAGACTGCATTTAGCTCACTCTCACATTTAATATTCACATGTTTGCAACATGAGGTCACTCTGAATTATATTTAACATTGAACCTATTGTAAAATGAAACTGTACGAAAGGGAAAAATATACACACAATAGTTGAATTTCCATTTGTCTAGATCTAAATGTGAAAATACGAACTGAGGAGAATACTGTATGTGTTTCCATGCTGAGAAAGTGAGACAGGATTAAAGTTTTAAAACTGTAAAAGATCTACTCACGCTGCCAAGCCTTCGTGTCTGAGGATCTTTAAGGCACAGTCCAGCGTGTTTTTATATTTATGAGCTTCCAGACCCTTGAAGTTAAAAAAAAAACATCAGGGTTTTATCTTATCAGTCAAATTAAGACAGACTGTGAACACAACTCCTGCTCATGTGCAGCCACCATTCAGAGTACCTGCATCCTTGTCTTGATGACATCTAGAGGTGTGTTTCCAAAGACACTCGCGGCCCCCGCTAAGGCTCCAAAGGCTCCAGTCACGAGAGGATTTATACTTCTGTTTGGGTCGTCACCTTGTGAACAGAAAAATAAAATCAGCTTGGTTCCCGCTCAAGCAAATGAAGAGCACGGGTGGTTGATGAAACCCTGCGGGCCTGAATCTCTGACAATAACCGAGTCTTGATTTTAACACAAGACTTTGAGCTCTGATGAGCAGACCTCGCTCCACTCATCGTTCCAAGATCAATCTGACCTTTGAAGGAGTAAAAACACTGTTGGTTGGACCATGTGTGTCTGCTGCAGAGTAAATACCCTCCACAGCAAACTGTGCACGCTGACCTTTGTACCAGTTCTTCAGAGACGTCATCACAAAGAACCGAATAGCCTGGTTGGAGCCTTGTTTGAGGATGGTCGCTGTCACGCCCTGATATGTCCCCCTGAGTCCTGCTCCAACAGGAAACCAGAGGTTACATGCACAGATCCAGATGTTTTTGCTCAGTTTGTCCAGCAGAGGTCAGTTCAGTTACATGTGAGGTTCTCTTCCTCTATTGTTTTCATGAAAAGTAAAGAAAAACATATTTTTTACAAAGCACAAGATTAAGTTTTACTGCTTGTACTTTTTGCATCACGCGGTTATGATTCTGTATGAACACATCAAGTGTTCTCCGTTTTAAATCTTCAAAGAAAAAAAACATTTTGTTGTTCATGAACGCTGCTTTATAAATACAGTTTGATTTGACGGCCTTTACCTTGGGACCGGACTATCTCCCCGACTCCGTGGAAGAAACCCTTGTATCTGGGGTTGGCTGAAGTCTGGTCGTGAATGAATTTAACCTTGGGAGATAAAAGGCAGAGGAACACGCTAATCAGAACAGAAAACATTCTTGTGGATATGTTCTTATTTAGTCTAAACCGCTCTCGAAAATAAACTTTCACGAGGGAATCTGTGAGCAAGCTGTAAATATTAGCTGAGAGACATCGAATCTGTGATTCCTGTGATAATGCTATTTCTTTGATTGTGACCATTTTGATTTTAGTTGGAAGATGATGCCCATTAATTTATTTAAAAAGCAAGAAAATATTTGTTTTATGGGCAAAACACTTAAACTTTGTAGAAATCCTTTACGAGAGAATGCACCGCACTAAGATTGTCCATCCATCCATCCGCATCCATCCATCATCTTTACCCGCTTCTTCCTTTTCGGGTCGCGGGGGTCACTGGAGCCCATATACAGCAGTCACTGTGCGAGGGGAAGGGTACACCCTGGACAGGTCTCCAGTCCATCAGGGACACAGAGACAAACAACCATCTCTCACTCACACCTGGGGACAGTTTAGAGCAGGGGTCTGCAACCTGCGGCTCTAGAGCCACATGCGGCTCTTTGATTCCTCCATAGCGGCTCTTTCAAGCTTTGACCAAAACGAACAAGCAACAAAAAAGTACTAGTTTTAGCTGTTTTCGTGTCATTTCTTTGGCAAATACTCACTTTAACTTTTTGCTTTATTTCTATGCTTAATTTTTTTTTACATAATTTTAAAAAATACTGTACATAGGTCTGCATAGCTTGTAGTTTGCTTTGTTTTTTAATTAAAAAACTTTCCCCAACTCTTTACAAGTATCTGGTCTTTTCATTTGTCTTAAATTGTAATAGTATCAATAAATATTAAAAATTATTAGATATTTTTAGCTTTATAAGGCCACCCCTACTGGCCACAAAAGTCTCCTCCAACAAACTTACATTGGCCCATGGGCCACCAGTTGATAACAGTTGTAGCAGGTTGTTGCGGCTCTGGACACTTTGAATTTAGTGCATGAAGGTGTAAAAATGGCTCTTTTGATCATAAAGGTTGCAGACCCCTGGTCTAGAGTTACCAATCAGCCTAACATGCATGTTTTTAGTCTGTGGGATGAAACCGGAGTACCTGGAGAAAACCCAAACATGCACGGAGAGAACATACAAACTCCACACAGAAAAGTCCTCGGTCGCGATTTGATCCGGCGACCTTCTCCCTTCAAGGTGGCAGCTCTACCAACTGAACCACCGTGTCTCCCCTCACTAAAAAAATATCCAAATATAAATGCAGCATGCACTTTATGTGTTCTATAATTAGCCTGGTTGAAACGTTCATCAGCCTGGTTAAAATGATAAACCCGGTCAGGAGCCTACCTTGACCGTTTCCATGGGACAGACCACCAGCACGGCCTCCATCACGCCGGCTCCCAGCCCACACAGCAGCCCTTTGCTGCTGTCCAGTCGCCCATTTTCATCCCGCGCCTGATTACTGAGGAACTCAAACATCCCAAACCTGATAAAAGAGGTGAAGGTAACGGTGAATAAAGAAGAAACAGACAAAAACTCAATATTTCAAACAGCGTTTTTACTATAAACTACTTGATTATTGTTTGAACTAATTGTTTGAAAAAAAGGGGCAGACATAAGATTTTTTCTTCTTTCTGCTGCCTTCCATTTCATTTTTTGTATCCTTATTGTTTATGGAATTGTTGTTTTTTAAAATGAATAAATTTTATAAACAAATAAATAAATACCCAGTAGTTGTCATTCCAGCAAAGCCTGAAAACAGTTTGTCCCCACGTTCATGGAAGATGATTTTTACAACACTCACATGCATTAAGATTTGTTTTTTTTTGCTCCGTCTGATCTTAACGAATAATAAAATGATATTTGTTGTAAGGTAAGCTGGTTTTCTGTTTTACAGAAGCTCTGTCACAGTCAGTCTTTGTTTTGATCCATCATCTCATTAACAGAGCTACAACATATAAAATGTCTAATAAGTTACTGTGAAAAGCCTTTTCATCGCTAAAGCCTGCAAAGAATTATAAAATCAAACAAAAAAATCACCACAAATAACCTGCAAAACCACATTAGAGCTGGATTTTACTAAATCATATTAAATATTTACATTTTATATTAATACATTTCATTGAAACATTTTACTCCTAGAACAACTGGAATAATAAGATGAAGTGTATTCTGATTTTTTTCTGTATTTAGTTTGTGTTGTTTAATAACTTTACTCCAGTTATTTATATTTTACTATACACATATACAATACACATTTGTTATGTTTATATATTGTTCGGGGGCACTTATTTATGAGCTGCTGTGTGATTTGTCCAGGAAAACGTCCCCCCACCCCCCATCGAAAATTTTTTAATCTCCATAAAAGTATGATTTTTCTACTTAAATATTTACTATAGATTGTGTTCAGTCTGTTATTTACAGATTCACATGTAAAATTAAAGTTAAAGTATAAAATCATATCTAACTTTCAGTTTGAATGAACACAGATTACGTACTTTCTAGAAATACAATATTTTACTGACAGAACTGCAAGTCAAAATGCCACCTGGAAAGGTAGAAAGATGTTGATTAATTTATAATATATAATAATAATTAATAATTAAATTGTTATCAAACAGCTTTATTGGCTCATAATATAAGAAAATAATGCAGTAAGCTGAAAACATGAACTGAATTCCTATAAAAAGTTCCAGTAATGATCTCTCGAGGTCTTGTAGGGAAGGTTAACGAGTCTGAATGCAACAGATCTGCAGGCAACAAAAACTGAACTGATCAAAACTTAATTTCAGCTCCACAAACTTTCTTTCTCCAGACTTTCTTCCAACAAACTGCTGAAAGTCCAAAATGTGTTGAAGGCTTTTGACTTTGTTGTCACGGCTTCGTCCTCATTAGAGATGGACAAATAAAGCCAAGAAACCAGCGGCGGCTGCCAGGGAAGGTGTGGTTCGTGCACCTCGGCGATCAGAAAACGTTGCGCCGGCGAGTTCATTACAAGGAAGGTTATTTATAGACGGGATTGGATTGTGGTGACAGCAGGACACTACGATTTACCAAAGGGGAGGAGGAGGAAGACAGACCCCAGGTCTTGATAAATGCCTTATTTCTCTTTGCCTTCTCTCTGCCTGCTTCGGCCATTTACCTGCCATCTCAGCTCAAAATGAATTATTTCTCATTACTGGGCTCGTGTAACTTCAGGTTTTCTTCTCCAGCTGCCTTTCCACTGCTCATTAAAGCTCCACATCTGTTCCGCTCACTGTGCTCAGAACTAGACTCTCCCCACACAAGTGACTCTGAACTAACCAACAAATGGAAACAAACCATCCATTCGCTACAAAACGCCTTTATGGCTTTGGAGAGAATCAAACAATAAGGCATCGTTCCATACATCCATACAGCAGCCTCATCTGCACAGGGATGGCAGAGCATTTATGAAACAGCCCTGTGGATCAAATCTGTTCATTAAAGGCTGTCGGGGAGAAATATGCTGATGTCAGATCTGCTCCATCACCAATTTACTCTTCTCCACCACCCAACACGAGGACTGACTGCACTTTTTGGTTGAAACATGACACGTCGATAGGCCGACATCCACGGTTCGAGACGAGTCACCCTGGACAGTCTTCATTAACGGGTCTTCCAAGGTCAGTTCTTCTGTCGAGAAGAGGAACGATGAAAAGGTTGTGCAGGGAGCAACAGAAACGAATAAAGGGTTAAGGGGAGGAAAATACTAGGTCCATCTCATCCCTCTCTGGCAATCTTCCACAGTCCTCTGTGGTGCATGATGGGACAAAAGTAATCAGCTAATGGGATGGAGGTGGAATGATGGGGAGTGGTGGGGACGAGATGAAAAGATACAGGAAAGATAAAGGATGTAAAACTGTTCAGTGGCCAAACAGAAACTGAAAAGTATTCTGAATGAATCAAAACCAATCGGTGGATTTTTTTTTTATCTTCAGCTTAGATTCTGCTTCTAAATGTTGGTAAATTCACAATATTGTTGTTTTGCTATTTACTGTTTGCCACCAAAAGCGAAGGCTGACAATGTTGTGTTCATATGCACGTGTGTTAATTTGTTTGTAGTGTTAGCAAAACATCTCACAAACCTGTGGACATATTTTAAGGAAACTCTCACTGGATGTACCTACAGCTGGTTAACATGTCAAGATGGCCGCCACAGCTAACTGACCTTAGCCAGTACAAAAATGGCTACAACACAGCCAATTATACAGACCTATAATTTGGTGGTCATGACAGAAGGATCCTCAAAACATTCCCAGATTGCTATCTTGTA
>JARVJN010001887.1:11676254-11689242 GCA_031763805.1 Argolebias nigripinnis
TTATAGGACCAATATTTGGTCCCCTTTAAAATACATGCCAGTATTAGCCATTGTAAGATTGTCTTTCTAATGTAACGTCCAATACTTATAAGCTGTCAGGCACAACTCAGTACAACTTACTTCTAATGTCTTGTTAAACTTGCACCATAAAACATATAAGATCCTTATTTACTGTTTCTTTTTATACTTTATACTTTTGCTATTGTTGGATGTAACAGCGTTACAGTGGACAGAAAGTGATTACAGGATTTTACCGCATTAATGATTCTGTAACAAAAAGAAGAACTCAGCAGAAATCTGCTAAGTTCTGGTGGTGTGGGGATGGAGTCCATCCATCCATCCATCCATCCACCCATCCATCCATCCATCCATCCATTTTCTTAACCTGCTTCTTATTTCTGAATCATGGGGAGCTGGTGTTTGGCAGTCACTGTGTGAGTGGCAGGGCACACCCTGGCCTGGTCATAAGTTCATCACAGAGCCACATCCTGTGACCTTCTCCCTGGGAGGTTACAGATCTGCAGGATGGCAATCCTTATTGATGTTCCTATCTAATCAGATTTATTTACAGGAGAACAGACAGTGGGAACACAAAACTGAACTCAGGTGTGTTCTGCTTTGACTCCAAAAAGGAAAATGATCTGTTTGAAAAAACTTTTTTTAGGGTTTTCATCTGCATCAAACTGAGAGAATGAATTTTGTCAGTCCAGGAAACTGAGTGCAGCAGATTAAAAATTTTTTTTTTTAAAAATATATTATTTTCATGACATCCCACTAAGTCACAGTATGACAAGATTATGACAGCATGGGTGCACGGACACTCCTGGTTAGTTGACCCTTTTCCTCACAGCTGTACTTCAGCTGGATTACTCAGCATCACTTTCAGGACAAACAGAGCCCGGTGGGGTCATCATGTGGACGTAGTGCAACAACGAGGAGTCGGAAAACGCCCAAGACTTTATCTGTAGCAGTTTCAGTAAAATATTTTTTACAATCATTTGTTTACTTATTATGATGCCATTTTGTACAGTGCATAAAATCTTTATTTTAGACTCAATATCAAATCCTAACTTATTTCCTAATCCGTTTACAGAACTGTAGGAAACTGTGTTTAAGATGTCAGATAAGTTGTCTTACAGTACAGTCCCAGTGCTTTATATTAGTGTATTTACGAGGGAATGGAAATATACTTTACTGATGAGGACTTGCTGGCACCACTGCTGACACAAATAAACTTCCTATATAGAACATTTCCTGTCTTTCTGCATTCATGACAATAAAGCGGTCTGCGGGCTATAATTAGGTCAGTGGGTTCAGGGTGGATCCTGATTTAATTAACTGAGCAGAGTGGTGGTACCATTTCCTTGATGTGAAACAGGTAGTCAGATGGAGCTGGGTGGGGCTTTAACTGTGGAAATATTTATGCTCTTTGTTTTCTGTGCTTTGTTCACCAAAAGGTACAAGTCCAACAAAGAATCCTGCTTTAAAAGAGGAATTTAACTACCGTACCTTTATTTTGGAACAAAAGTGTCTGATTTGTCTTATATCAATCACTTTGAAGGTGGTATATATGCTGTTTTATCAAGAAGTCAAAAATCCACACAAGTTCTGCATGGGGCAGTTTGAACTCAGCTAGGTTATTGGTTTACGCAGCGTTTTGGGCCAGTTTTCTATTCGAAAGTTGAATTACAGCCATTAATAGGTAGAGGTAAAAAGATTAGGTCATTATATGGTTTATTAGATAAATACAATTTCAGTTGGTGCTAGCTAGGTGATGCTAAACATTACTAGCATATCAACTAGCTACCTACCAGTAAAAAAAAAATCTTAGGAAACCAAACTCAGTGTCTGGTGCAAACTAATATTAATAATAAAATAAAATAAAAACAACTAGGGTAAACATTTTCTTACATTATACCTTTATTTTATTTAGCCTTTATTCATACAGGTAGTCTCATTGAGTCACGAGGACTCATTTTCAAGAGAGACCTGTTTTAGACAACATATAGAGTACAGACAACAATATACAACAATAAAAAGGGATTAAAATAAAAATAGGTTCATAAAAACACTGTTTACATACTGTACTTCTGTTCTGTCACCGACTCTGGCCTGCTTTTCACCACCATGATTTGCCAAGACTGAATGAAGACATTTTGACGTGACGTCATTTTTCACTGTTCGTTTTAGATGCATCGATTTGTTTGTAGTTAATTTCAGTAAAAGCACGAGTAAAATTACATTAAAATAACTGTATCACAAAAAATGACCTTAACACAAAATACCCAGCTTTCATTCTTCTGCTAAGTTTTGAAAAATGATCCTTAATGATGTCCTGGTTTCCTGAGGTTTAGGACCCAAGAAAGCAAACTTGACATGAGATTTAAAGAAAAAAAACTAAACTTTACTTAAAAACCAAAAGGCTGTTGTGGAAGAAACTCTGACAGGGAAGCACAAGGAGACTAAAGGTGGCGCAAGAAGAATCAGAACGTGGCATGCGAGCCAATAATGCTCAGCTAGTTAGCGAACGAAAACTGACTGAATAAATAGACAAGGGCTGATGCGGAAGTGTCCACACCTGGGCTAGACAAGACTGGGAACAGATGAGGAAACAAACTTAACACAAGGAAAATACAAAAACCAATCTAAACACTGAAAAACTCTGATCTTGACAGATCATGTCCACAGAAATTGTGAGAAATGATGCAAAACTGAGTTTGTTTTTATGTTTTTAGGACACAGAAGAGCAGATTGCTATAAAGCAGTGTCGCCAGGAGCTGAGCGAGAGGAACAAAGAGAGATGGAGTCTGGAGATCCAGATCATGAAGAGGTCAGTTTCAGTTGCACACATTAATGGGATGAAGGTTTTATTTGTATCTCTTTACATTTTTTGTTATCCGTTTGACATATTTAACTTACTTGGTATGCGTATTTCCATTTTTACCAAAGCTTTTAATTCTAGCATTTTCTTGCAGCCGATCAGGTTTATGCTCAGGTCACTGAATCTAATAATTATGTCACCTTGAATGTACAGAAAAATCTGATTATGAACCCTTTGAGGTGGAAAATTATCCCGTGACGCAAGAAAATACAGAAGGTAAACCAAAGTTTAATACTTTTACTGATGTAATATGGCTTAAAGAATTGACATCTGGTGAACTGAGCGGTAGATTTAATTGGTTTCTAAATATGTTTATTGTTTTTTCCCCATTTCAGTCTCCATATCCGTCAGACTCAAGAGTTTTTGGCATCATAATTAAATGTTTTTCTTAAACCTGATCAGTTCAAAACAAAAGCTTCAGAGAAGAACGTTGAAAAGCTTGCAAGGAAAGAAAAAAAAGGCAAAAATAAATAAAAATAAAAAGGTAGAAACCTAATAAATTAAATGAAAATGAACTAAAACAAAGAAATACTATTATAGAAAAAGATATATACAGAATATACATATTTTTTTGTTGTAAATGATGATTTAGTCCGACTAAACTAACAAACTAAATCATAATTTGCATCAGTGTTTTATGTTTTAATTTTAAATTTCGACTTTTTTTTCCTGGTGTTTTTTCTTATTGTGATTTTATGTTACATGTTTTTCCTCCTTATATTTTATTCCACATCGATGCCATTTAGATAAAACTATTCTCTATATATCAGTAAGAACGAGTTATTTTCACATTCATTATTGCACAAATCTTAAATATGCCTGTTTGATGCAGTTTAAAAAAAAAATTCATTCAACCTTTATTTTAACATGTTAGTCCCATCAAGCCACGAGAACTCATTTACAAGAGAGACCTGATTTTAGGCTCCTTCTGTTTTGTGAGGCTGGTTTGACATTTTGTCGGCCAACACGCTGCATCCCAGGACAACTTTGTTGTTTGTGGCTTTGACATTTGACATTTATGAACCCATCTGTTTCTCAAGTTTTTCTCCAAAAACAACAACAAAGTTTTTCTTCCCTCTAAATAGTACAAATCCAGCATTTTAAAAAGTAGGGCAGCATGGGCGTTTGAGTTATTTTGGTGACTTTGGCTATTTCTAGCGACATAATGGTCCACCTCCTCATTTTTCTTGACCTAAGTGGGCATTTTTATATCCAAACACATCTGTTAACAGTTTCAGTTGAGGTGTCAGATCCCTGCAGTTGTGTGCCAGCTCGTGTGGGTTGTGATGTTTGTGAGCGGCGAGTGTGTGCGTGCGTGCGCACGTGTGGTTTTCCTCATTTCATGGTGCAAACATGAACGCAAAACCATTTTTCTTCATTTCACTTTAACAAGTGTGCTGTGCTTGAACAGACATGGTTAGAACCGCAACCGTCCCGTTCACCCACGCCGAACTCGTGGAAAAACCACAGGGCAGGGGACATGGCAGCTTAACGTTGTATAATTATAGCTTCTTAACACACATTTATGCATACGCTTCAAAACACCTTGCTTTGTTTATTAGCTATAATGTGTTTATGAAGTTTGCATTGCGCATTTCTTTTATCTGCTGAAAGATTGAGTCAAACCATGAAAACTTGTTTATTCCGCATTCCGAAGCAGATTTAATCTCTGGCTTTAAAATAAGTAAACAGAGAAGAAAGGTTATTTTCTCTCTAGTCCTCCAACAGTTGTTCACAATGGTGAAGCACAATATTGTAAGCGTGTTAAAATAAAATATGTACCGGTAAATAAATGAATTCCATAAGGATTCAGAACCTTCACTTTGTACTTTTGTTCAAGCAGTTTTTGCAGCAGCGAGAGCCTCAGGCCTTCCTCACAAGATTAACACACTTTGGACGTTTCTTGCATTTTTCTTGGCAGTAAGATTTGAGCTCCTGCTTGGACAAACAAATCATGAAGTTTCCATCATAATCCATGTGATAAGAGTGACACTGACTCAATGAGGCTGAAAACCGTTCAGAAAATGGGGAGCCTTCTTACAAGACGTTTTGTATTAGGGTAAAGTTAGATATCACCGTCTGATTTGTACTCGCAGGTTGGACCATGTTAACGTGGTCGCAGCTCGAGAAGTTCCTGAGGGGATGGAGAAACTGGTGGCCACCAATGATCTGCCTCTGCTGGCCATGGAGTACTGCCAGGGTGGAGATTTGAGAAAAGTAAGAGGGTTTGTCTTCAGCTCAGACGATGACAACAGTCTTGGTATAAAGAGATAAATCCCACTAAATTATCATGAAACAATTATTCTAATAATTAGTCTTTTATGGCATTTTTAAGATCTGTCTCTCTCACTAGATGTGTGTGCATACCAGCATCAAAAACCTAAAAACAGACATGCACGACTACATACAGTATGTTTATGTTCTTCTGGATTGTGCCTCTGTTTGTGAGCAGCAAGCAGATGTTTTGTGTTTATTCTTTTTAACTCACTTAGCATGAAGCCTGCTATCAGCTGCAGAAGAAAATCACAATCTAAAATATCATTAAGATTCTTTTCAAAACCTTAATGATGTGTGAAAACCAATCAGGTTGAATTTGAGACAAATAGAGCCATTTGCAAGAACTCCAAACCTTTAAATGCATTGTTCTCTTCTGCTGGTTGGGTTTCTGTTCATGAATCCCTTTGAATACGCTGTTGTTGTCATGGGTCATTGACTTAAAGCTTGTTTTGTCCATTTCAACTCTGAACTCACGTTTTTCATGTAGTTGCATCGTGTGCATGTAATTTTACTTCTTGTTTGATTTCTAAAAAGCAAAATCACCAGTTTGTTGAAACACCAATTCAGGGGGGGATCTTGAGAAGATCTACAGAAATCAAATTAACTTTAAAACAATTGTGAGTGGCACGCTAGGCCTAAACTTACAAACTCATAAAAACATCATAAATGGATGAAAATAATAGACTTTTTGTTAAATGACTTGTTAGCAATGTGTGTATACTTCACTTCAGTCAGCAATAGTTGGAGTCAAAACTCTATAATCTTTATTTACTTCTGCGGCTGTGGCTGAGTGGTTAGAGCAGTCATCCTCCAATGCAAACGTTGAGCATTCGATTCCACCAGCAGTCACATGTCGAAGTGTCCCTGGGCAAGACTGAACCTCTTAATTGAATGTGATAAAGCACTGATTAGTCTTTGTGTAGAAGTAGTAGAGTGATGTGTGAATGGGTACATGAGGGCACAGTTTGTGTTGTAAAGCACTTTGAGTATCTTGATCAAATAGAAAAGTGCCATACACCGTATATATGTATATACATAAGTACAGTCCATTTACCATAATTTATTTTATGTATCTATTTATCAATACTTCATACTGTTTTTATAAACATCTTATCTCAATACTAATCCGACCTGCTAGAATGTTTTTTGGTACTCTATACAAAATATTTATACCTTTAGCACTAATTTTTTCATTTTGCAAAACAACTTGAATTTATTAAAACTACCGTGCTGCAAAACACCAAATAAAACTGTTTGGTTGCCTCTTATACAGTAGATTGTCTGATTTCTTGTATTGAAAACTAAAAGGCACCATAAGTAGTTTAATTGGATAAACAAAAAGCACAAATGTTAAAAACGTCAACAAAAGGACAGAATTAAAAACCAAGGCCACGTGTGATGCCTTCTTTACATTGTTACTGTTTCTCACATCTTGAGTTTGTATTTCTGCAGTATCTGAACGTCCTGGAGAACTGCTGTGGAATGAGGGAAGGATCCATTCTGATTCTGTTATGTGACATTTGTGAGTATTTGGCTCAAACAACAGCTTCAACTTGTCTATCCAAAAATGTTTGAAATATGTGAATTATAGTTTAATTATTGAATAATCGGATGAGCTGGCAGCGTGATTAGTTTTCTGTAGTAAGGAGGAAAAGTTCCTGGTGGTAAGGAGTAGCATGATGTCATCTGTGACCTGAAACCCCTCAGCTGCTTAGTCACTGCAGTGATCGCTCCCACTCACACTGAGGTTTACGTCAGCAGTCGGATACTCACGCTGTTTGTTGCAAACTATACCAACTCCCAAACTGCGCCTCTCGTATAAACAGGTTAGAGAAAGCGACATACAGTGTGGATCAAAACAAAGCTACACGTGGGAGTAAAGTGAGATTTGCACACAAACTCCTTTTCCTGTTGTGAGCTGATGAACATTTCCTGATAATGACTGATCCCTCTTTGATCGTCATGAGTGAGGGCACCAACACGGCCCTCAACCACGACCTCAGATACGCACTCAGGTAACTAAATGCAATAAGATCTGCTTCGCTGAATGGCATTTGCCAGCTCACACACACATTTGTAACCCTTTGACGCATAAACATAGTGACCTCAGAGTTTCTGTTTATACACTGACAAAACCTGTAAGACTTCAGCCACTCCAAATTAAAGGCTATTTTCATGATCATAAACGTACACAAAACTTAATGGTCTTAAGAAAATGATCAAAATATTTTTTCCCACTGACTTCTTGCAGATAAACATCTCATGTGGCTGCAGTGGAGTAATTGTTTATAAAACTGGTTGCTGTAAGGACTGAAAGGCCAATTAAAATACGCAATACCACCAAATGACCACTAGGGGGCAGTCACTCAGTACACCTAGCGGTATTTAAGAGTTTCGCTTCTCTCATTAAACGCTGAGGATGTCCCATCACTTGGCTTTATATTTGAATTTGTAAGAGTTCATCATGGCATTAAAAACTGTCCCAAACTCTATTTACATTATTAGATTTTACAACAGATTGTTACTTAGTTATACTTATTAAAGTAGATCAACAATAAAGCTAAATGTAATACATCCCAATACACGGAACTAGACATTACAGTAGCTGCGACATTTTTATTGAAAAAAAAAAAGTTTGTAAATTTCTTTGTGCACACTCCTTCATTTAGGCCCTGTTTACACGTAAACTATCCTTGAAAACATTTGTATTTTGTGATGTTTACTGCGCAAATGTCACGCACATATTCTATAATGCTGTGCTCGTTCAATCTGCGGTAGTTTCCATGCCAGATCACTAGCTGGCGCTGTGATTTCTGTAGTACAGTAGTCCCTCGTTTATTGCAGGGGATATGTACCCTGATGCCCTGCGATATGTGAAAAACCGCAAATAGTAGTACAAGTAGTAGTTTATTTTAGTATATATATACTGTATATATACTGTGTATATATATATATATATATATATATAAAGTTTATATTTACAATATATATATATATATATATTGTATATATATATATACACACACACACATATAAAGGTGTTTTAAACCCTTCCCACACTATTGCAATATTTTAAACAATGTTTCTAAACTCTAAACGCTCTAAAAGAGCACAGCATGTCATGATCTCAGCCACGGCTGCACTCTGCGCTCTTGGCCGCGCCCACTGCTCCGCTGAAGAATGGAGATCGACAGAGGAGGAGGAGGAGCTGCAGGAAGCAGTTTCTTCTGCAGTTTGGGCTGCACACAGGTGCAGCAGGTGCTAAATTATTTAAAATAACTCATTTTAAATAAAAATTCCATGCCGATCGTGCGGCTCATCAGCCAAACTTACTTTGAAGACCTGCGATAGAGCGAGTCAGCAAAAAATGAATCGCAAAGAATCGAGGGGCTACTGTATTTCAATGATGCGCATTCACGCAGACACTTCGGTCTCGAGCATGAAAACTCTTACATTAAAAATGGTGAATGCACAAATGTTTGTTTGGACCTGAGGATGAGGTCGGGTTGCTCCCACACTAATTCATAATGCTTCATTTTCAGAGAATGACTGCTGTCGGGTACACGAACGGCTGAGTCACAGCAGAAATGCTACAGTTTCACTCAAAAATGGCCTCTTGTAATCGGCATTAAAGCATACTTCTGTAAAATCTCTCCCTGAAGGGACAGGCAGCCTCACCCCTTTACCCTCCCCTTATACAGTATTACAAAAAGATCTGGGACACCTCTACCTTCTTATATAAACATTCAAAACCTAGGGGTATGGGGTGAAAAGAGACTCAGCCTAATAATCGTCATACCATACTAGTGTCACACACTTACGCTGTATCATCAGTAAAACAGATTTAGTCAAAAGAAGTGAAGCACCGTTAATAAAATAAATTAATTTAAGGAAACACAACTGTGCAACAAGGGGGAGAAGTGGGATTTGCTTCATTTTCTTTGAATTTGTCTTTATAGAGGAATAACAAGAAAAATATACTTGTTGAAAGCAGAGGTGTAGTTACTGTATTTTATTTCTACCAATAATAAACACATTGTTACTGTTGGACACTCGGATGAGTACCTATTAAATATCAGGCACCTCTGTCACAGCAATACATCTGTTTAGTCAGATATTTTAAATCAGTTATTGATTATTTAAATGCAGAAATAACCTTTACTGTGGCAGAATGAGTCATGAATTCCAGTCAGGTTTGCGTTGTTGAACTGTGCGTTCAGATATTTCCCATAAATAGTGTGCTGCATCAAATGACTTGCATTATCTGCAGCGTTCTTTTCTGCCTCCTCTTATCCGTCTTTCAGCTTCGGCTTTAACCTACCTCCACAGCAAGAGGATCATCCACAGAGACCTGAAACCAGAAAACATTGTGCTGCAGCAGGGAGAGAAGAGGGTGAGTTCAAACCCCCGTGAATACAAACCACCACAAAGGCCTTTTACTTCTGCTGTATGTGGGTTGTGGAAGGAAAAAACCAGATTCAGCCACATGTTTACACTTTCTTAGAATATTTAATGTGGAAAACTGTCAGAGTTTGAGGGGTTTTCTGTTGTTGGGTTAATGTGTATATTTTTCAGTAGGACTTCAGTGTATTTTTCAGAATGTTTTAAGTTTTATTCAATTTTCTTAACTATTTGTGTTTTGTGTTACTTGTTTAATCAGTTTTTTTAAAGCTTTTATTTTATAGCACAGTTTCCCCTGAGCTGCTCAAACCTGCTGTTCGTCTGCAATCACCCAGCTGTATTCATTCAGTAATCACCTCACCGTGTACTTATTATGCTCTACTTCTCTGCTTTATTGCAAAATCCATGTTGTTTCTCCTTGTGGACTGGCCGTAATGTTTTTTGCTTTACCCAGTAGACATTTGCCTTATACAAGGTTTGCTGCCTTCTTCCCTTCCATCTTAGGTCTACTTCCCCACTACGCACAATCAAAACTGTATTTGAGCTCACAGTTTGTATTAACTGGTTTGTGTAAAGGCCTTGCTCGTCGTTTTGTCTATTATGCAACAATTTATTGCATGTCATACTCCAGCCTAAAACAAGAAAACAGGAAAATGTTATATAACTGTGGTCAGACTCATTAAAGAGGTTATATTCATGTTTATAAGCAGTCCGCTGAGTTAACTGAAACTGAGCCCAACAAACTTGTTTGCTTGAAGTTTACAGTTTAGCTCTAACACTTGTATTCCTTGAATACAAGAAATGAAGTAAATATTTAAACCCTGAATTATACATTTATGAGGTAAAATATTTCCTTTTTTTTGTTTACATATGACAAAATCCAAAATCTAGAAACACCATGTTTGTTTAACACAGGCTAAGAAGTTAAAGGTAGTCACTGCAAAATATGAAATCAAACTAAAGTACTGTAGTTAGAGTTTACTTTAGTAATTTTCCACATATATTGAAGGTGATATTGAAAATGTGGGCATACACTCGATGTAAACAAAGCCTTCGGCTGAATCTGCTGACAACCACATGGAAGCTACATGTTTGATGTACATTTGGCTGGCCATGGTTTATGTAGGTAAACAAATATAGCCAGTAAGTTTGATGTTTGACCTACTTTGGCTGTTTTGATAGGTAAACAAACCACACAGTAGATGGCAAATGGTCGTTAATGCTGCTTACTTTTTTTTTTAACGACTCATTAACAACTAATATGAGAAAAATGTATTTTGTTTTATATTTTTTGTCTTGTCTTCATGACATTGCGATGTATACCTTTAAACCCTATTTATGGCATAAAACATAATATACAATGTACATTTACACATGATTAAGTTATTCCTTAACTAAAGTATAACTGCTAAAGAGAATTGGGTTTATTTGGTGTTTTTTGGTGCATCTTTATTGGAGGAGTGGTGAAGATTTAAGGGGGTATATAAAGATGAAGGAGGTAAAAACCTGCGTTGAACTTGGAGAAAATCCTGTTTAAATCTGAAATTTCAAAACTAAATCAAAGTGCCAGATTTTTTCATTGGTTCTATTTTTTTAACTTATGTTAAGAAATGTTATTTTGTGATATTGACCTCGTCACATGTCTCTTTGAAATGATACAAACAAACTTTAGGTGGTGTTTTTGCTCTTTTTCGTAATCTTAGCTCATCCACAAGATCATAGATCTCGGCTATGCTAAGGAGTTGGACCAAAGCAGCCTTTGCACATCCTTCGTGGGAACTCTGCAGTACTTAGTAAGTGATTGAAGTGGACACTTCTGCACCTGATTTCCTGTCTGCTGGATCTGCTGCTCTTCATCTTCTTCCAGGCTCCAGAGCTCATAGAGAGGCAGAAGTACACAGTCACTGTGGACTACTGGAGTTTCGGCACGTTGGTGTTTGAGTGCATCACAGGATTTCGTCCTTTCTTACCAACATGGCAGCCTGTTCCTTGGTAGGTACAGATTTTAAAAATTCATGTGTCTGGCATTGATGTGTTAAAATGCAAATTGACTGCCTATGTATGATATTTTGTTTGTTTTGCCCATATTGAACAATGTTCCTATTGAAAACCACAGGGAAATCGCTCATATTGAACTTGTATTTCATATATGTAGTGTTTTTTTTTCCAAACACACACAATAATGATAGGTCAAGATTCTAGAAGTACCGTAATGATAAACTTTACTTTTCTTTTAACTTGCATAATCTTGTCATGATTCTGCTACAATCATAACTTACAAAGTTGAACAAAGATATTTTCACATGTTGAACTCTGATAAGCTGCATTAAAGGTGAATGTTTGTGTATGATTGTTGAGCTTGAGCTCACACTGAATGAAAATAAACAAGAGTTTCGAATGAATTGCAGGATATGTGGATTGGGCCAACATCAATGTCCCTCCCTGATTCCTCCTGAATGTGAGGAATGATGTGAAGCTCAAGGGACATCATTTGCGCAGAGGAAAAATACCTCCTAATCATTGCAGGAGAAAATAAAGATATGAAACACCGCTAAAGATACAAAAACAATCTGCTTGTAGTAATTTTTCATCATTTATGTGTATCCTGTCAGGCACAATAAAGTCAGGCTGAAGCAGGACAATGACATTGTTGTTTACGAGGATCTCTCTGGAGAAGTTCGGTTCTCCAAACATCTGCCCCAGCCCAACAACCTCAACAGGTGATTGTATACGTTACTACCACACAAACACTTGTGCAGCATGCTCATTATCTAACGTGATAACCGCTGTTTGACAGTCTTTTGTTAGAAAAGTTGGAGCGTTGGCTGCAGCTGATGTTGAAGTGGTCTCCTAAGGAAAGAGGCAAAGACAGCACGGCTACACCCAGCGACTGCTTCTCCCAGCTCGGGTTCATACTGGAGCTCAAGGTTAACAGGAAAAGAATAATCTCCTGATTGAACTTGATTGGGTTTTAAATAAATTTATCAGCATTCACACTATTGTTTTCCTGTTTGTAATCTGCCTACCTCTGCAGACTTTGCCCTGTTATTGTTCTATTTTTTTAATGCTGCTTTTACTATTTGCTACCCTTTTGCTAACTTTAGCTAGTCTTTTGCTACATTCAGCTTTTAAGTCTTTTGCTTTAGCTTATAGTTATCACTTTTGATACGTTTTGCTACTGCTGTCCTACTTTTAGCTTTTAGGTAACTTTTTGCAATATTTAGCTACTTTTATTTAGCCGTGTGCTACTTTTAACTTCTCTTAGCAACTCAGTTTCAGCTTCTTAACAAATTTTAGCAAAGTAATTCAGCACTCAGCTTTCAGTTGTTTTCGAGTTTGTTTAAAGGTCCACTGACATCATCTTTGAACTTTGCATAAAATGATACAAGATATACCTGTATATGTTGTATCATTCAACTGTGTTCGTTT
>JARVJN010001887.1:13104411-13114962 GCA_031763805.1 Argolebias nigripinnis
CCAAGGAAAATTGTCTTCACGGGGGAGGTGCAGAAAAAAGTGAGGAGGTCATGAATCTCTGAATTAAATGAAACATGCGGTTTGGGAGGCCTGTAGATCAAAATAACATTCATCAGAAGTGGGGCTTTGAAGCTGAAAGCCAGACATTCAAAAGAAGAAAAATCCTTAGAAACCAGATGTGACATTTTTAAATTACTGCGGTAGATTACAGCCAGACCACCACCGCGGCCAGTGCTGCGGGCTCTCTGCAGATAACTGTATCCAGATGGACAAGCTTCATTTAAAGAACTGTACGGTTGATGCCAAATTTCTAATCAAACCTACTGTTATTTCTCTTTTGTTTGTCTATTGTTGATTGTTTAAGGAAATTTCTACTGTTATTGTTGTCATCATTCTTTAGTTTGTAACAGGTCGCTCTTGTAAATGAGTCCTCGAGGCTCAATGAGATTAACCTGACGAAATAAAGGTTGAATGTTATTGAGAACATTAAATGTCTGAACTTGGGATGCATGATATTGGATTTTTGGCCAATACCCGATATACCAATACAGCATGTTAAAACTTTACTAATACAAACATTTTCCCTAGACCTACTTACAGAGACTACATAGCTTTTTCTGCTGTGGAATTAAAATACCACATTATTCTGCATGGTCTTTGTCACTTTGTCCTGCTACCAAATGCAGAGGCCAAAAAGGAGAGCTGAAAATTATGTAACAATTCAACTTGGATTACGTTTACTGTCAAATTTATTCATGACATTTACTCTCTAACACAATGACAACACTTGAACAGTGCACATTTGTAAAGTTTTACAAATCTAAACTCAATGGCATGCGTGATGTCATAACATGCATCCTTGTCACTGGATTGTCATACAAAAACAGCGCCTTTTATACCGGTGAGTTATTTTGATGGAATGACCGATGTCCAATATTTAACTTTATCACTAATATCGACTATACCTATACCATGCCGATAATATCGTGCATCCCTAGTCTGAACTGTTAGAAAAGTTTTTTTAAAGCAGTGTTTGTTTCATTTATTCAACTGCTCATCAATTAATACATTTGAGCTTCAAATCATTTAGATCAAATCTATAAATCTAAAATTGACTAGTCAAGTTTGACGTTATATTTATATTGTTGCACTGTAAGTGTAAGTTGATTGTCGTCAAGTCAAACAAATTGACAGACTGGACCTATAAAACATTTTTCTTTCATCACGGGCTTGTTTAAACTGCCTCATGTCCTCATTTGAGATGCACCGAGAGTTTGCAGTTTTGTCAAGTTGCGTAACAACAATACACAAAAAGACGTTTCCAGTCATTTCTATGCTCTGTTGTGACACAGAAAGAAACATCTCAATAATACAACAGCCTAAAAACTACAGCTTATAATTACCTAACATATAGCAAAACATATAACCCTTACTTTAAGTTCTTCTTTAAACTCTCAACACATTAAACCATTTAGCTCCGTCACACAGTTGTGTAGCTGGAGCCTGTAAATAAACACATGCACAGCAGCAGCACAGCATGGATTAACTAGATTTGCACCACAAGGACAAAGATAAGAATGCAACAGAGTGTGTGTGTGTAACTACATAAATATTACACACATGTAAAGTTCAGTGAGGACACAGTGGTGATGTTTGTCTTGAGGCTACACTGCGACTCCGTTCCAAGCACACAGCTAACACTCAAAACACACTGGAGAGGACACAGAAACCAGAAGTATGCATGCACATCATTTTTTTAAACTGCTTCACGGTAGCACTGAACCAGGACAGCAAGTGCTGTCAATCCATCACAGCATATATTTTTTTACACAAACATTAAAATACATTTCTCACTGAATTTTACACCTAGTAAATATTTCTGCAGCTTCCATGTTGCGCTGAGCATAACTATGGATGTAAATGAGTTAAAGTTAATGTTAAGATGATACAACTGCTGAACAGTTTCCAAATGTATGCACAGCGAGGTTATTCATGTGAGCATAATTACTTATAAATGCGAACTGACAATTGCATCCTACCAAGGAGCTTAATAAAATATAGTGTTGCTGCTGTCTTTGTAGATGATCATTTCATTTGGTGTGAGTTTACTTGTGGCACAATGTTTTATTTAGGCAACTGAGCAATATGTGAGCCGCCGTCAGGTCGTTCTGGTTTTCAGAGGGGAAGTGCAGTCAAGGGGAGAAACGCCTACCGAGGGAGTCTCCTGTGTGCCAGCATCTTTTGTGCATCTTATTTTAAAAATCTAATAGAGTAGGCACTTGTCTGGGGTGTCAGGTTTATATTATTACAGTTTTACAGGAGACACCAAAGTTCTTCTTATGTTGTAGGAGCTTTGCTAAGGAGGCCATTATCATCGTTGACTTACTACTGCACAGGGTCATTACAGAGTCATGATATGATATGTTTGAAACAGCCAGAGAGTTTACAGCTGTGTTCTGTTAGAAGTTATTACACTTCCTGTTGTCTACAGCCACTTCCACTTTGGCCACTTTTGCTTTGGCTTCATGTAATTCCATTTTTTTCAAATGTAATTCTGTTTTTCAAATGTAATTCTTTTTTTTTTTTTCAAATGTGATTTTGTTGTTTTTGTTGTGTTTTTCAAATGTAATTCTGTTTTTTTTCAAATGTAATTCTGTTTTTTCCAAATGTAGATCTGTTTTTTCAAATGTAGTTCTGTTTTTCAAATGTAATTCTGTTTTTTCAAATTTAATTGTTTTTCAAATTTAATTGTTTTTCAAATGTAATTCTGTTTTTTCAAATGTAATTCTGTTTTTTCAAATGTAAATCTGTTTTTTCAAATGTAATTCTGTTTTTTCAAATGTAATTTTGTTTTTTCAAATGTAATTTTGTTTTTTTCAAATGTAATTTTGTTTTTTCAAATGTAATTCCATTTTGTTTTTTCAAATGTGATTTTGTTGTTTTTGTTGTGTTTTTTCAAATGTAATTCTGTTTGTTTGTTTTAAATGTAATTCATTTTTTTCTAATGTTGTTCATTTACACCTTAGGGCCACCGTAGATTCCGGCCACTTCCGCTTCGGCCACTTCCGCTTTGGCTTAATGTAATTCCATTTTTTTCAAATGTAATTCTGTTTTTTCAAATGTAATTCTGTTAATTCAGATGCTATTCTGTTTTTTCAAATGTTGTTCTGTTTTTTCTAATGTGATTCGGGCCACTTCCGCTTCGGCCACTTCCGCTTTGGCTTAATGTAATTTCGTTTTTTTCAAATGTAATTCCGTTTTTTCAAATGTTGTTCATTTACACCTTAGGGCCACCGTAACCATCCAAGTAGCTGAACAAAGAGGCCAGAAAACATCCATAACGCAGAAACAAGAAGAGGTAAACGGCAATACTGTATTGTGGCAGAGAAATGCAGCACCCCACAAGATCATAAGACATGATCTAAAATTTAGACCAAATTTAGCTTATTTAGATTCTAAATAAACTGAGGTGTCTACAAGTTCCTGTATGCTGATTTTTGTGGATTTAAAACTAAAAGAATAGATTTAGACTAAATTAAAAACGACATTGGAGAGGATAAGTAATAAACGGTGAAGCCGTTTTAACATGACTTGCGGCCTCGAAGTATTCCAGATTTTGGGAGGGAAATGCAAGCATGAAAAAAGAAAGTTACAATACTCACTCGAGACCTTTTGTTGAGTTTATCAAAGTAACTCTTCAGCATATAACCTTGTAAGATCATTCTTGAAATTATTACAGGTATCCAGATGCATGCTCAATAATCCAGGTAGAAAAAATCTTTAAAAAAAAAAGTTGACCCTGATGCATGCAAAAAAAGTTGAGTCTGGTCCTCTGGACAGTGATTTGTATTCATTCATTCAACCTTTATGTATACAGGCTAGCCTCGTTGAGCCACGGGGACTCATTTACAAGAGGGACCTGTCTCACTCACACCCAATATGAAACAACAAGATCTGTACCAGTAATATACAAATTATAAGATGGTTGTTGAGAGTTTTGTAGGTTAGAAGTAAGATTTTGTATTCTATTCTGAATTTGACAGGGAGCCAAAGGAGAGAAGCTATAATTGGAGAGATTTGGTGATTTTGATTATTTTGTTTAAGATGTTATGGGGAGTTGGTTGCCTTGGCCATCTTGAGTTGGCTTGACTCCTAAAGTTAATCAGTTGTACATGTAATGGTTACTTTCTGTGAGTTTCATTCAGAGGTGGATGACATGTTTTTCTATCTGTTAGACAGAAGGACTGATACTTAGTCGGTCACCAATAGTGTGAAAAGAGAGAAGCCGCAAAGTCAGTCACTGAATCACAGAGACGAATAGAGTCAGACAACAGCCAGCAAAGGGTCTCTGATGGTGGGCTGTAGTGATAAGTGCACTGTTCAACTGCTGAAAACACTGGCCTTTACACTTTTGTGATTTAGGCAATTCAAAAGATTTACAGTCTGGTGGGCTGTGAGCTCATCAGTGTTAAACTACAGAGCATTAAAGGTCATGTGAACGATTATTTTACTTGATTTTACAGTTAGTGAACTGATGTAGAGCTCCCGAGGAGCCACAACTACACAAAAGATAAGGGATGGTAAACGTGGTCGGTGGTAAGAAATCTGCTACAAGTTGTAACCATCATGTCTGCAGCAAGAGAAAGCAGGACGCTGCACCAGAATGGGATGTTTCATTATGAAAATGCCGTTTTTGTGGCGTGCTCTGTTGAATAATAACTTCCAGATGTCTGGGTAGCCAGGGGCTGGCTGAAATCAAAGCATGCAGGGTTTTGGGAAGGCAGTGGCATGGAGAGGGAAGAGCTGGGACCACCGCCAGCTGGCTAAGGCTGATGGCACCAGCGCTGTAGGGCCGCATCCATTTCACACTCAGTGACTCCTGTTCACATAGCGTTGGTGTGTGTTTGGTATGTGTGTGAGAATGTTATTTTATTGTGGAAGATTATGCTGGATCAAGTGTGAATTATGCTAATTTTGCATTCATTTTTTTTATGTTGTGAATGGCCTATGTGCAATTGTCCTTTTGTTTGGGGAATAAATAATTTTATATTTGGAACATATGAACTTGTGATGGGCAACGTAGCACGTCAAATTATGTATACCCTTTCTGTGTGGGATTAAGGAAAATAGCACAACCTTTAAATCTCTAAAACCAACTAAGCAAAAGTTTTAATCTAACTCAGGTTTGCTTTCACTCTTTGTCACTCCTGTGCACACAGTTACACTCACAAACATATCTTTATTTATATTTCATCCCTTTTCTGACTCTTTTTAATATTTCTGTTAGTATGTGAATAAATAAAAGCAACTTGGGGAATCGGGGAGGGAAAAAACTGTTTAGCCAAAGAAATATGTATATTTTGTATTTTTTCCTCAACCATTTTGTTCATTTCTCATCAGTGAACCCTATACCTGTGAGATTGTGCAGATAAAAGGATCTAGTACATGACTAATAGGGGAGGGTGAAGTAAGGAGAGGGAGGGAGGGAGAGAAGGGTCACATCTGCTTCCAACACCCTTTCCATTCATTCATTCAGTCCATCCTACAAACAGTTGTTTCACCTCTACCTCCCCTCGTGGCACCGGTGGGATGTGGGGCAGCTATGCCCTGCAGTCAACCCCTCTAAGCTTTCCCTCCCCCTGAAGACTAAATAATACATTTGTCCAGCCCCTGATCACATCTGTCTAACCCTCTTTACTGACAGCCCTTGTTTGTTCATGTAGGCATGTGATGCTGGGCAGAGGGGAGTCTCCTTAATCTGGACTGAATGTAAAGGTTCATGTGCACGTTCCAGTGAACAACACATGCAGCAAACATGCTGTCTGGAAACATGTTTTAAACCTGTCTTTGAAAGACTGATAATACTGCTGGTGGGGGCTGGGGTGTGCCTGTGTGGGGGGAGGGGGTAAGTTGCATGCAGGTGTTATGTAGACTGGCACATTATATCCAGCTGTTCTGGAGCAACATAACTTTAAGCATTTCTTTGACTGTGGTACCCCTAGTGGTCAAATTTGCTTTATTTATTTATATGTTTATTTGTTTGTTTGTTTGTTTGTTTCCAAGTCCTTTTTCTTTTATCAATATAGACCTTTTTTAACTGTAGTCACATTTGTGGGTTTTAGGACTCTGGGTTCTAAAATGTATTGTAATTGTTACAGTATTGCTGTTTGTGCAGCTTTCCAATTGTAAAGTTGAATTGTTTTTGGTAAAGAAACCTGGAGGTTATGCACCATAACCAATGATCCCTGAAGGAAGGGAACAAGGTGCAACACATGACTATGGGAATTGCACCCCCGCGCGGTTCACCTGAAGCAATACAATCAAGCCTTTTAAGGCAAGTGGGCGTCAGCGTCACCAGGGGCCCGCCCCCCTGGTATAAAAGGGCGCTGACGACACACGTTCATTCTCTATACGCACTTCACCGAGCTTGGGTACTGGAGGGGCAAACATGCGTTGCACCTTATTCCCTTACTTCAGGGAACATTGGTTATGGTGCATAACCTCCAGTCCCCTTATCAGTCAGTTCACTGCGGTGCAACATATGACTATAGGAACACAATTCAATCACGTCCTGGAAATGCTCTGGAAATACAGGCTTGTGAGAACTTTTTGCCTTAGACTACAGGTGTCAGCTGCTCATTTCTCTGTGGTAGAGAGAACAGCTTGGGTTACATCATGTGCTATGACATCTAGGCAGTAGTGTTTCACAAACGTGTTTGATGATGACCAGTTAGCAGCTGCACAGATATCTGCTACTGGAACACCTCTGAATAAGGCCCAGGAAGTGGCTAGGTCTCTAGTTGAGTGAGCATGTACCCCAATGGGCAACTGCTGACCTTTACTGCTGTATGCCCTTTTTTATGGCCTCAGTCACCTAGTGTGAGAGGTGCAGTTTTGACAGGGTCCTGCCTGCGGCAAGATTAGCAAAGCATATGAAGAGCTGGTTTGTTTTTTGCCAACTGCCAGTCCTTTCCATGTAGACGCTCAGGGCCCTAACAGGGCAGAGTGCGTTCAAACATCTCTGTTCTGCAGTCAGAACTGGGGGAGGAGGAAAAGTTGACAGTTTAAAGTCCAGACTTCTAGGACTTAAAGTCTGGACGTTTGGCACATATGTGGGGTTTGGACGTATGGCAACCTTTGACCCATCTGGGGCAAATCTGGTACACATTGGGTCTACCGATAAAGCATGAAGGTCCCCCACGTGCTTTGTTGAGCACAGAGCTAAGAACAATGCAATCTTATAAGATAACACGTCTATCTTAATGCTCCTAAGAGGCTGAAATGGAGGCTCACACAATGCATCCAGCACTAACTGCAGGTCCCACTGAAGGGCCAGAGACCTGCTCGGAGGCCTCTTTCTCAGTACACCCCTCATGAACCGTATCATGAGAAGGTGGGCACCAGGTTATCTACCTGCCCAACCTTCATGGCACACCAAGATGGCTGATAAAAAGACTTTTATGGTGGAAAAGGAGTGTTCCTTCTAAGGTAGGTCCTGCAGAAAAGTGAGGAACCGGGCCAAGTCGCAGGAATATGGAGTAATATTCCTTTCTAGAGCCCTCAAAAACACGCCACTTACGTGCATAGAGTGTCTGCATAGACTGTGCTCTCGCTCCCTGTATTGTGTTTACCACATTACCGGGTAGACCGGAAGCCATTAACTGGTCCCTCTCAGTGGCCAGACCCAGAGCTGACACAACTCTGGGCGTGGATGCAGGATCTGCCCGTGGGCCTGTGTCAGCAGGTCCCAGTGGGGGGACAGCTGCCAAGGCATTCCTACCAGGAGTGAAATCACTTCTGCAAACCATGCTTTCTTTGGCCATCTGGGGGCTACCAATATTAGAGAGAGAGCTCCCCTACGTACATGCTCCAACGTTGCTTGAATCAAAGGGACGGGCGGAAACGCGTAATACCGCCTCCCTGCTGGCCAGCTGTACATCAGGGCGTCCATCCCTAATGGTAGGTTTACGTCCTGTATGGAGTGGTACAGAGCACAGTGAGTGTTGTCGCTGCAAGCGAACAGATATGCATCTGCCCTCCTGTATCGTGCCCAGATCTGGTCCACGATACGTGGGTTCAGACGCCATTCTGAGGGAAGGGGACAGGGCGTCTGCCCTGTGGTTTAGCTCCCCTGGCACGTGGGTTACCCTCAGTGACAGGATCCGGGAGCTGCACCATGTGAGCAATTTCTGCGTCAGCATCAGGAGGGGTTGGGACCATGTCCCACCTTCCCTATTGATGTAGGCCACAGTGCACCTGTTGTCTGATTTTATCAGGACATGTTGGTGTGTAATTAGCCCCTTTCTGAAGAAATGCTTCAGTGATAGTAGCACTGCTAGAAGTTCCAAGAAATGTATTTGGAACTGGGCCTCCTGCTGGGTCCAGACCCACGGGCATATTGGTCCCTGCAGAGCCAGGGCCAGAGGAACGCAAACGATTCATGCTGCCAGTAAGCCCAACAAACGTTGGCAAAGTTTGAGAGACACCGTCTTGCCCTGCTGAAAACGCGCTAAGCAGAGCTGAAGTGTCGCCACCCATGCCTCTGAGAGCCTCACTCTGTACAGAATGGAGTCCAGTTCCACTCCCAGAAAAAGAGTAATCTGAGATGGAGACAAACTGCTCTTGTCCAGGTTTATGATAAAACCTAGTGATTTCAGGTGAGACATTACCATGTCTGTATGTACTTTTGCCTGGACTTTGCTGTCCCCTAGGACCAACAAGTCGTCCAGATAATTCAGGACTCTGATGCCCTAGCTCCTCATGAGGGCCAGGGCTGCTTCCAGGCATTTCGTGAATGTCCTAGGCGTGGTTTTTAGGCCAAAAGGCAGGGCCTGGAACTCGTATGTTGCGTGCTCGAAGGCAAAACGTAGGTATTTCCTGTGGGTGCGCAGGATGCTTATGTGGAAAAAAAGCGTATTTCAAGTCCACGCTGCAGAAGAAATCTCCCCGGCGCACCGAGTAGATTACTTGTCTCAGGGTCAACATAGTGAACTTGAATGTGCGCAGCCTTCTGTTTAAACCCCTCAGGTCTAAAATTGGCCAGGGACCGCCCCCTTACTTGCTGAAGAAACCTTTGTTTACATCGTGAGCAGGAACTGCCCTGATCGTACCTTTCTGCATCATGGAGCAAATTTCCTCCCTCAGAACATGAGCGCGGGACAGGGTTATGGCTAACTTCACCACTCTCAAGAAGGATGGTGGTCGTTTGAAAAATTGCAGTCTGTATCTATGAGTTATGGTTGATATAACCCAAGGACATGTGCTACAAGCCGTCCAGGCTGCAGCTTGAGCTGTCAGCCTGAAGCGCATGTTTACCTTGTGTGTGAGGGGAGGGTAGTAGGAGAGGCCCTCCCGCCTGCCCTTCAGCGGGCCTGTTTGTCCCACTGCAGGGGTCAGAGAGTCTGTCTGGGGCAGACAGGTCTATGACCCTCTGCAAGGGCTTATTGTGTCTCCTGGCTGACCATGTCTTATCAGAGTAGGGGTAGCCGAGTGTGTGAACCGGTCCTCCTGACACTTTATTGACACATTTTGCATAAAAAGGTGTTGTGTTTTCCCACCTAACGCTGAGTCGAGGCAGAGAAATTTTTTTGCTTTCTGAGACTTTATTGACGTGTTCAAACAAACATTTATGTTTATTACACAAACATTTGAGTGATTTTGTATGTTTACATGTCCTGGACCAGTTAATTGTGGCTTCTTTAGCACAAAAGCTGGTATTAAAAGTTTGACTTTCCTCTTTTCCCTGTGGGTGGAAACGCCTGAATGGTGGTGAAGCAGTTCTGGCTCAGGCTGACTTCTTTATTCTGTCACGGTTCGCTGAGGAGGACCGTGGTGGTCCTGCCTGGTGTGGCACAAACCTGTTCTTCGACCAGGCTTGGCCCACCTGAGGAGGCTCTGAGGCGGGTTTCAGCCGTTGCTCCCTCTCGAGGTTTGGCCTTTTTGGACCTGGTTGACGCGTGGCGGAGTGGTGTCGCTGCTGTGGGCCCCTGTGCCCACTCGATTCTCTGGCTTGCACAAAATGTTTTCTGGACATCCCCTCACGCAAGGCTTCTTCTTGTTTCCTCAGATGATCCAGTCTGCTCTGGATCTGCTCCAAAGCCCTGTCGAACAAGCCTATGGGCTGGATGGGATGTGGAGGAACGGGGTTCGCTAGCCCTCTGGAAGGTCCGTCAGGGTCAACCACAAATGACGCTGAGCGATCACCGTCTCGACCATGGCTTTTCCCTGAGCAATGGCCGTAGTCCCCATGAGGCGGAAAACAAAGTCTGTCACCTTGCGGGCTTCGTCCAAAATATCAGCCGACTTCCTTTTGTTGGAGGTCTGCTGGAGCTCTTGCAGTTTCTCGGCCAGGTAGGCCTGCATCATTGCAGAGGTGTTCATGGCGCACGTAACGAGGCCCTGTACGCGGTAGCTCTTCTCGAGCTGCAAGGCTGACACACAGTAGGCTTTGCTGGGCAGGGTGGGTTTGGAGCTTGACGTTCTGGGTGCCAAATGAGCCGCCAAAGTCTCCTCCATCTGAGGAATGTGGGCCATGCCTGCCTCCTCCATTCC
>JARVJN010001887.1:13150875-13162248 GCA_031763805.1 Argolebias nigripinnis
AGCCCTATACATAAATAGCAAAATGCTATAATCAACCAAATCATAGAACTTCAATATCTTTAGTTTATAAAACAACATATTTGATGGATATATATAATTTTTTCTAATAATAATTCTTATCACAGCTCCTGGTGAGGATTAAAATCAACCTTTTTATGCTTCAGACACAACCAGGAGCCCAAGAATACATGAGCGAAATGGACGCGAGTACCATTTCGTGAGCCGCTCTGCCTTCGAAACTGACCTGGCAACGGGGAAGTTCATCGAGTCGGGGGATTACGAGAAAAACCTGTACGGCACCAGCACAGATTCTGTCCGACACGTCGTCAACTCTGGTCGTATCTGTTTGCTGTGCCTGCACACGAGGGTAGGAGGCTGAACGTTTGTTGCTGTGAAACAGTTGTTTTTGTGTGACACGATACTTACACAGATCCAGCACATCGTGTGAACGTTTTCTTCCCCAAGTCTAAAAAAAAAAACAGAAATTACAGCAGACTTTGTTTTATTCTTCAAACTTCAGCTTTGCTTTTTATTTGTGTGTCTTGGTGTTTCTTCTGTCAGTCACTGCGAGTGTTGAGGTCCTCCAACCTAAAGCCATATGTGGTCTTCATCGCTCCTCCTTCTCAAGAGCGACTGCGCACTCTGCTGGTCGCAGAGGGGAAGACACCAAAGGTAAAAGATGGCAGAAAAAAAAAACATAAAGAAGGAAGAACATAAGTACCGGTAACTATTTAATATAGATTTTTCACAACAAGAACAATCTTTTCAGAGTATTTTATTGTTAATAAAAGTAATAAAAAACTGTTTGAAAGACCAGCAGATAGTTTTTCTTACAAATATTTACAGGGCTTCTGCTCAGCCTTAGTTTGCTCTTAGAACTGTACTTGCCACCATGCACGTTGCACTGCCGTATAAGTTTAATCAGTCCAAATATGTCTAATAAATAAAAAAATTTAAAACATAAATAAGTCGCTTTGCCGTATAAGTCACATCTATTATGCGTCACCGCTGACCACCCAGAAACGTGAGCCGATGTGCCAAAAATCGATTGGCTGCCAAATGGCGACCGCAAGAGCGTGCACAGGAGGACTTTAACAAAAATGTAATAAGATTAACACTTAAAAACTATTATTTGTTTGCTCAACATTATAGTGAAGTGTGTTTAGGTTCAACTTTTCCTTAATAAGTAAACTTTAACGGTCAAATCAGGTGCGTTTCGGCTGGGAGGTGCGGCGAAACGCAGCTGATTTGACGTTTGCTCTAGGAGTTGTGGAACGAGACGAAGGTGACCTGTATGGCAAGCCAAGTGTCTCATTAATAACCACTTTTACCTATTAATGAGACACTTGGCTTGCCATATTGCTGGGGCGCCCTCTAGTGGCTAAAAATGTTAGTGTTCAATATTTTTCATGTCAGAATGAATGAAATCGTCAGATCTCAGCCAAAATTTGGTTTTTAAATATGGGGGAAAGATGTATATTAGTCGCTTCTGTGTATAAGTCGCAGGACTTGCAAATTTATGCAAAAAGGTGCGACTTATATGGTGAAAAATATGGTATTCCAATCTTTAAAAAGAATAGAACAAAGAAAACAGTAAAATATGTGTTTACAGACTTGATTCTTTTTTGAAAAATAGAAATCATATACTGTATTCTGAAAATAACTCAAACAACTGTAATTTTCAGATTTATTATAAATAAAATGTGTACTGTGCATAAGTTTTAAAGCAGACTTATTGTTTGTTTGCCACATGTTGCTTACTCTGATGGCAAACTGGCGCTACAAGTTACCCCAACCTTTAAAGATACGTTGCTTTTTCCGAATCAGAAATTAGTTTCACAAAATAAACCTCATGCTGTCCTGACCCATGTAAACTCCTGCGATCTGTCTTTTGTGTTGTACATTTATTGTAACTTCTTGTACTTGTGTATCAAACACTGGCCAAAGATCAGTTTAAGAAATCTGGAAACTTATGTCTGGACAAAGACTAAATTTAAAACAATACATGTATAAACTCCATATTGTCTGAACCTGGATGGACAGTTTAAACCTTTTTCTGTGAATGTCTCGTTTTCTGCACACAGCCCGAGGAGCTGAAGGAGGTCATTGAAAAAGCCCGAGAGATGGAGCTCAAATACAGCCACTTGTTTGACGTCACCATCGTGAACACGGATCCAGACCAGGCTTTCCTCGAACTGCTCAGGGTAATAGATAAACTGGACACGGAGCCGCAGTGGGTGCCCACGTCCTGGCTCTGCTAGGAGCAGTTTTCTCTCAACACCAAGAGTCTCAGGGAAGATGAAGAAGGTCAATGGAGGAGAAAAACTGAGAAAGGAAGACTAAAAAAAAAAAAAAAAACTCAGGATTTTCACTTGCACATTTTCCTCGCTTGGAGAGGATTGTTACGCTGCAGAGATGGACTTTCAAACGTTAATTCTCAGTGTGTGTGTGTGTGTGTTTTGTGGGTGATTTATTTTTGTTTTGTTAAAGTTTTGTTAATCTTAGTTTTATGCAAAAATCAATCATTTAATTAATAGAAATATTAATAGATATTTAAATTGTAAATATTCATATATATATATATATATTTAGGCCAAAAAAGTTTTATTACATTTAGTTGTGCCACACCAAATCCAAAATATTCAACTGGGTGATTAAGCTTTAAAAAGACTTTTCATGGAGCCAAAACCTCATCGGGTAAAAAAATAAAATAAAATACTTTTGCCCATTTAGATATTGTCTTCCAAATCTGCTGTAGCTTTCATAGTTTTGGGAATACAGTAGTCCCTCGTTATTTCGCGGTTCGCTACATTGCGGTTTTTCAAAATAAGATTGGACATGACACAGTTGGCTGATTGATGGATGAGCCGGGGATTGTTTATTTAAAATAAAATATTTTAAATGATTTTGCACCATGTGTGCAGCCCACAAGTGCAGGGGGAAGATCCCTCCTGCAGCAGATCAGCTGATCTCATCTGCACGCACACGTTTCTCCTGCTGCATCGGCTTTGTAACCCTTTGCTGTCCAGATGCACCGGTCGACTTTTGTCTTCCAACATAAAATGCAAAGTATGTCGCATTGTAAAATCATAATCACAAAATATTAAGTGTTAAAAGTTATTTTTTAATTATTTTAGACCTTCTATGTTCAGTTGTTTCAGTGTAATTGATCAAAAAGTACATTTCTGCTCCGTGCTGCAGAGCTGAAGCTGTGTGACATTCCTTTGATGTCCTGCTGCACTTCTCTACAATTTAAATTTAACATTTTAAATAAACAATCCATTCAGCATGGATTGTTTATTGGATTGTGTGCAGCCTGGCACATGTCATGACAACGTTTACTGAACTTGAACTACTGTACCCTGCACTGTTTTCACTTATCACTGGTGGGCATGGTCCCAAACACCCGCGATAAATGAGGGACTACTGTATGGCACCACTTTTGTCTCCTGTTCAGTAAAGACTGGCCTCAGGTTGGTTATTGTTACACTAAATGTGTAACGCTGATTGTTTTATACCAGTGTAGTACAAACAGGACTTTATAAACATTAGGATCATTTGCAAGTGTTAATAAAATGTTATGAAGTTGTTGCATTTATTTTTTAATTTAGCATTCTTTTAATGCACAAACGCTGAGTATGTGTGTGTGTGGGGGGGGGAATCATCTTCACAGTTCAACCCATCACAGAAATATTCAAAAGAATCAGAACTTTTGATTTGTTTACATCTTTATTTAGACGGTTTTGACGTGTTCACAACGTTTTACAGGATCACAGATTTACAGCTTTCAGTCACGACTCCTCCCAGAGGTGTGTGTCTGTGTGTTACAGGTTTTAACAACACCCTGAAATCTACAACCACCCTGAGCGTTACAGCATGCAGCGCCTCTAAACGTGTCGGACATCTACTGATGAACCAGTCACACGGAATGCTTCTTTAATTTCATTCACAAATGTAAACATATTCATTGTGATTTATTTATTTATACTGTACTTTATATTTAAAGACTTGTTGCTGTACAGTGACACGTGGAAACATTCAAACCTCACAGCACTGATGCATCACAAACATGGACACACACAACACAAACTTTTTATCACTTTATAAGAAGATTTAAACACACAGAATAAATACGACGGTGGCGCTTCACTCAAACAGCAGGTCCTCGTCCGTCTCCTCGGTCAGCATGTTGGCCGGCTCGGCGATCGGGCCGAGGGCAGCCAGGCGGGCGGCGATCTCCAGCTCCGTCTTTTGCCTCAGCTGCTTCTTCTTCTCCTGAATCTTCTTCAGCCTGGCAGAGCAGAAAATCAGTTTGAACAGAAACATAGCTTGCTCATAGAATTTCTACTCTTATCGGTAAGACTACCGTATTTTTCGGACTATAAGGCGCACTTAAAATCCTTTAATTTTCTCAAAAATCGACATTGAGTCTTATAATCGGGCGCAACTTATGTATGAATTTTATGTGGTTATTGTGAATGAGTTGAATAAAAGTTTAACTTGTTTTGTTTTGCCTAATGCGCCTTATAGTCTGAAAAATATGGTAATGTGATTCCGATGGTTTGTCATCTCAAGTAAAAAAAAAGTTCTCGCCTGTAGAACTCCTCACGTTCTCGCTCATCCAGCTCGGTGATGATGTAGGTGAGAGTGCGGTCGATCCTGGGAATAATCACTGCAGGGAGGAGTAAAAATGATTAAGAGCACAACAACGAGCGTCTTCGATCATCCTCTCAGCTGTGCAGCTCGAGTTTACCGTGCTCGATGGCGTTCACGCGGCGGTTGGTGATCTTTATGGCTTCGTCCAAGGTGACAAAAGACGTCTGCAAACAAAATTATTCTGCACATTAATAAAAAAAAGAAACGTCCAAAGCGAGCTACGCTAATGCTTTACTAGCAACAGCAGCCTCTACCTTAGGGGTGCGAATCTCTCAAGTGTCTGGAGAATAGATTCGTTTCAGATTTTTGGTGTCACGATTCGATTCAAAATCGATTTTTCGATTCAGAAACGATTTTTCTATTAAAATAAATAAATTTAGTAAATAAATAAATTAATCATAAATTTAGTTTCAGTTTTGTAACTGACAAGCTGAAAAGAATAAACAACAATGAAAACAAATGGAACATTTATTTAAAACAATAATTTTAGGTTCTGTACTATATCAAATTTTTTGCATTGTTTGATATTTATACCAAAAATAGGAACAAATAATACAGGAATGTAACTGTAACTTAAATAACCAGTGTTAGGTTAGCTTTTTGCTCTGTTGCTTATAGAAGATTATTGTTTGAATTGATTGTTTGAACTTGTTTTGTTTTTTAAAAAGGGGCAGATAAAATAAGATTTCTTCTTCTTTCTGCCACCTTTAATTTTATGTATTCTTTCATATACTATGAAATATGGTTTTATTTTCTTTATCTTTTGGGTTTTCATGTAAGAATTTTTTTGGGGGGCTTTTACAATCGATTCTGAATCGCCAGGACCAAGAATCTAGATTCTTTAAAAAATTGATTCTTTCCTGCACCCCTATTTCTAATGCTGTTTTACTGAGTACGGCACCATTAAATAATTTACATTAAGAGCAATAAGATTCATGTTTTCATTAAAACAACAACTAAATTGTTTCTGGAAGTTTCTTTAATCTAAACGGATCTGTTAGAAACTTCAAAGAGACGAAACCTGCTAAATAAAGAACCGTCATAACGTGGACACAGAGGCGATCGTTCTTAAATCATACGTTTTAGCGCTAACTTGTGGAAACGAACATCACAGATGATGTTTGTGGCACTGTCCGTCAGAACCGACTCTTGTGAACTGAATTTGTGTTTTTTGCAGTATAAACAGTTGTCACCGTGCGTGTGCGTGTGGGGAGTAACATTCAAATAATCGTGAGTCACTTTTTATTCATTTGTTTGTTTATTTTTGGAAGCTAGGGCAGCCTGGGGCACTTCCTGCAAACTGATTCCAGCATTCATTCAACCTTTAGTTAAACAGGTTAATCCCATTGAATAATGGGATTAAAATGGGATCAAATCCCACTTTTGAATAATGTTTTAGTTTAAAATGTAAGTCGTGGTTAAGACGGCCTCATTTACAAGAAGCTATGCTACACTTTAACACTAAAAAATGGCTAAAATTCAGTCAGTTTTAAAAATAATGAGCTAAAATTCAGCGTGGTGGTAGAGGAGACGTTCACAGTACATTAACTCGTGTGTGACATCACTCATAACGTAATCTTTGTGGTTTGATCAAAGCGGTGACAACTCCGTCATGAGATGTTTGAAACTCTGGTAAGGAAGGCGGCGGGCGATATGCATTCCCTCAAGGACTATTTACGTTTTAATAACTATGTTGTGCATAAACACGTCAGGAGTTGGTTTATAAAAGCCAAACTTTTCCAGTGGTTCCCAACAGTGGTCCCTGAGGAACACCACCCTGCATAAAGACATCGGATCCCAACCGTGATCCCTGAGGAACACCATCCTGCATAAAGACACTGGATCCCAACCGTGGTCCCTGAGGAACACCAACCATGGTCCTTGAGGAACACCATCCTGCATAAAGACATTGGATCCCAACCGTGGTCCCTGAGGAACACCATCCTGCATAAAGACACTGGATCCCAACCATGGTCCCTGAGGAACACCATCCTGCATAAAGACACTGGATCCCAACCGTGGTCCCTGAGGAACACCACCCTGCATAAAGACATTGGATCCCAACCATGGTCCTTGAGGAACACCATCCTACATAAAGACACTGGATCCCAACCGTGGTCCCTGAGGAACACCATCCTGCATAAAGACATTGGATCCCAACCGTGGTCCCTGAGGAACACCATCCTGCATAAAGACATTAGATCCCAACTGTGGTCCCTGAGGAACACCATCTTGCATAAAGACATTGGATCCCAACCGTGGTCCCTGAGGAACACCATCCTGCATAAAGACATTAGATCCCAACCGTGGTCCCTGAGGAACACCATCCTGCATAAAGCCAGTGGTTCCCAACCCTGGTCCCTGAGGAACACCATACTGCATAAGCTACAACAGCAAATCACGCAGCTCTCAGACCTCTTTGTAGGAGGACATGATCCTCTCAATGGCATCGGCTCCCGAGGCCAGGAGGTTCCTGGCGGTGGTGAACGCCTCCGTCCTCTCGCTCACCATCACTTGTCCGGTCCCCGTCTCTGCAGACAGACAGACAGACGGCTTGTAAATACACAAACAACGCACAGGCGCAAACAAACCGCGAACAGACAAAACTCCCCACCGCGGTCTGCAAAGCCGGTGGCGGTGATGATGGGCACGGCCACCATGACGAGCCCGCTGGCGCTCCACACGTACTTCATGAGGAACTGCTCGATCATGATGTACCAGAGACGCTTGGACAGGATCAGGTTCATCTGCTCCGCCAGGGCCCGGTAGCACTTCTGCAGCTGACGCATCTCCACCTGCAACGACGGCACAACGGCTGTGACGGGTGCGCTGAAACATGCTTTGAAAAAGACGATCGGTTATTTTTGTCCAACTCCAAAAAATATGCGAGTGATTGGCTTCTACTTCTCCACATAGTCTCCAACATTCTTGTAATGTAGAAGTCCAAATATCTGGATACTGGAAACAAGTAAGATCAACATTGTCTACAATTTTGGGTTATACAATTCCAAATACATGTCTAGTGATGTACTTGGGGAATATAACGGATGTGGTGAGGAAAGAAGATATGTTTCTGACAAAGGTAATCCTGGCTGATAGTAAAAAGGCAATAACAAAAAGATGGTTGAAGCCAGACCCACCTAACCAAGAAGATTGGATGAAGATTGTGGAGGAAATTTCAATAATGGAAAAACCCACAAATAATCTTAGATTGAAATGACTTAAATATGATAAACAATGGGGGAAATTGACCCAATTTCGATGTGGCACACACAAAAATGTAAATACAGCTGATTAAATGATGAATACTTGTAAAATGATGTCAGAAGAAAATCCAGATCGTTGTTGTGTATTTTTGATTTTCATTCTGGTTTGCTTTGTATTTGGTTGACTTTGCAAAAAATAATAAAAATTAAAGTATTTAAAAAAAAAACAACTATGAATAAAACTGGGACTTATAGTCTGGAAAATGCGGTACCTACAAATGTTTTTTAAGGCCATGTCAGAGTCAGTAGTATCTGAAGGTGGCTAGCTCTGCTCACTTTGGCACATGAAGTAAGCGATCAGCTGACCGTTGCAAATCATCAGAAACAGGCCACTGCCTGTGGATAAAAAAAAAAAGAAAAAGGTTTGGAGAATGAAAAAGCTACATCGTGACAACACGCAAGTAAAATAGCCAGCGATGCTCATTTACCCAAAGCCAGCCACCACTGCCACACCATGGGAAACTCCAACATGACTAAAAACACAGAAACAAAACACGCTGTTGCTCAACAGATGCAGTAAGCACATACATGTGGGATTGATTAGGTTCCCGCTCACCCAGACTGGTGATTATTACATGTAGAAGTGTGACGGTGAGAGCGTAGTCCCAAACCTGCCTCTTCACCACTGCAGCAAACAGAATGCCACTACAGAAGTAGGTGAGCTCCAATGAGATGAGGTTGACTGAAGAAGACAGAAAACACGTCATCCGGACGAGGCTGAAACTCAGCGCGGCTGACGGCGGTCACACAGGTTGTGCTGCGTGTGCTCACCCAGGTATTCGGAGTTGGATTCGACAGGTTCTGTCTCGAAGTCAAAGAGAATCATTCCATCAAAGTGATCCAACCTAAACAAGACGTGATTCATAATGAATGCTACACATAATTGTGTCAGCTTTGTCTTCAAATGATCTTAATATCAGTGGGGAAAGTGATGTGAATAACACAAGCCTGACTTGGTTTGATTAGTTTTTAGTGTAATTGAGCACGTGTCTTTAACCAAAACAATTACTGGTACCTGAAGGCGCCGAAGCAAACGCTCCCGATCATGTAGAAGAGGGAGTAGAATATGATCAAGCACAGCAGCAGATTGAGAAGAACCGTCTGTGAAACAATAAGCAAAAAGAGAGGCGGTTGTTATTTAATTTAATTCAAATTCAAATAGAAAAATACTTTATTCATCCCCGAGGTAAATTAAATGTAACTCATCATCCTGGATTCATTAAAGAGTTGTAGATGCTGTGTGCAGGAAGGGTCTCCTGTAGTGGTCTGTCTTACAGCAGATCTGAAGAAGTCTCTGACTGAAGACACTGTTGTTGTATGACAGTCTGATGAAGAGGAGGCTGAGGGTTGTCTATAATGTTCTTTGTTTTATGAAGAATCCTCCTTTGGACAATCATCTCCAAAGGTTCTAGAGGAGTCCCCAGGACTGAGCCAGTCTTTTTTATGAGCTTGTTGATGTTTTTTAAGTCACTTGCTCTGGTGCTGCTACCCCAGCAGATGATGCAGAAGAGATAACTCTCTACAACAGATTTATAGAAGATCTGCAGCATCTTCTGCAAACACTGAAGGACTTCAGCTTCCTCAAGAAGTACAGTCTGCTCTGTACCTTCTTGTAGACGCTTCACTGTTGCATCTCCAGTCCAGTTTGTTGTCCAGGTGAACTCCAAGGTATTTACACTTCTCCACCACCTCCACTTCTTCTCCCATGATGGAGATAGTGTTGGGCATGTCCCTGTTTCTCCTGAAATCTACAATCATCTCCTTTGTTCACATTCAAGATGAGATGTTTCCACACCATGCCACAAAGTGGTCCACCAGTTCCCTGTACTCAGCTTCTTGTCCATCTCTGATCCACCCGACCACTGCAGAGTCATCTGAGTATTTCTGCAGATGACAGGAGTCTGTTTTGGAAGTGTAATTAATAATGATTGAGTTTCCAATGTGTGCGAGTAGATAATCATTTTCAAACTGAGTATCAAGGAACTGTGTGTGTGTGTTTCTGTGAGGTTTGTATAAGCATTCAAAGAAGCACATGTCCGCTTGGCAGACTCAGGGAGACAGCATACCCTAGAGTTAGATGAGAATAGTGGCACCTTCCTCAGAGCAATGCCCTTAATTAGCTGTATTAAACAACAGAAGATAACAGCCTGCCTTTGTACCAACCTTTGTTCCAATTTTTGCCTTAACAGAGCTCAGAACTACTCCTGCATGTCTTATTTCTGATAAACACAGACGAGAAAGAAAGACAGAAGAAAAGCAGGAGCAAGTCAAAGATGTGCAAGGGGGCAGTTCATGTGGGCTCAAGGGGTGGGAGGTTTTAAAAACATTACATTTAAATTGCACGTTAGAGTTTAACGGGTGGGAGGTTTAAATGTTAGGACAGAAAATCAGGTTTAAAATAACACTCGCTGATCTAATGCATGACCTCGCTGGACTTCCGATCTAAAATCGGCATGTGGATTAGGGCTCAGTAGATATTCATCCATGAGAAAAACGAGAAATTGGATTGGGGTAGTGGGTGCCAGCAGAGTGTGGGACTGAGAGAAAGAGGCAGAGAAAAAGGGAGTCAGTGATGTGAGGGGGGTTGTTAGTTTTCTTGATGGTTGCTCTGTTAAAAAAAAACCTATTCATCTTGTATTAGTGGATCCTAATGAGTCTGGCCACAGCAGCTCACACACATACACATTAGTGCTGAACAGAGTAGATTACAGCCAATGACATAAATATACACTGTTCTTGAGAGCTTCTCTAAAATGGCACGTCACTAACTGCTAATACACCATTTATTAAACTAAGGAAATCGACACAAACAAACTGTAATTGTATGATTAAAAACATTTAAATGTAAAGGTGTCTGCATCTTTATCTTTGGTTTGTCCAAATGTTCCCATTCCTACATACAGAAGTTATTATCGCCTGCCGCCAAAAGACGAATGGGGACAATAATGTCATGGTTTGGGGTTGTTGAGGCTCAAAGTGCAGACAGATCAGGCTGGACTTCACAGTAAAAGGCAAACAGAAATTTATTCTTGAACCAAAACAAAATGCTGACATGGCAGCAACCCTACAAACAGAACTCGTGGTGAACAGACACTAAACAGTGTTCAATGCTGAACTGAAGACAGAAACCAAACCAACGAAATACTGTATAAAGACCAAACCAACAAATTAAAATCACAAACACCTGTGCAGACAGACATGGATCAGGTGCGTGTGGGCGGGGCAGGAGTAGATACAGAAAGACAGGGATCACTAACCGTGTTTCCATCCATTTTCATTTCGAATTTTGAGCAAATTTTTCAAATCTCGCTAAAATGTAAATACAAATTAATGGGAATAAGAAGTGTTTCCATTAAACTGGCTTGAAGCGCATTTACCGGGCCACGCACAGCGTCATTACGTCAGACGTCAGCGTCATTACGTCAGACGTCAGCGTTACGCATGTCCACAG
>JARVJN010001887.1:13681138-13691158 GCA_031763805.1 Argolebias nigripinnis
TGGCCACACCCACTTCTCCGCTCTGCATGGAGATCAGCTGATCAGCTGCAGCAGGAAGTTTATCTTGCAGTAAGGGCTGCACAAAGGCGCAGGAGGAAGCTTTTTCTGCAGCTCTGGACTGCACAAATGTGCACGATGTGCTAAATAATTTAAAATAATTTATTTTAAATAAAAATTCCATGCCGATTGTACGGCTCATCCATCAAACAGCCAATTGTGTGTCATGTCCAATCTTATTTTGAAAAACCGCAATAGTCTACGATAAACAAATCGCAAAGTGGCGAGGGACTACTGTAATCTTAAAAGATTATTCTTGACTTTATTTTCGCATGACTTTATTCTCTTAATACTATGACTTTATTGTCGTTCGTAATGTTTTTTTCTTTTTCTTTTTTTGTTTTAGCATGGCCCTAAAGCTCTGTCATAGTTTCAGACTTTGTAGATGCTTTTGAGGAAGAGAAGGGGGCACACCATTTCTGAACATGTTTGTGTACCTCTAAGAACAAAACGAAGCATTACCTAAAGTCATTGAAAGATTTAAAACGTGCATTTGTTTCCATTTCCTAAAATGATCCCCTTGCAGAGCAAAACTAAACGTGCAAATGTTCAGATTTATTAATGGAACACAATGAACATCTCCAAACTCCGTCTAAGGTTTGTCTACAAAAAATAAATAAATAAATAAAATCCACGGTTCGTGCTCATTGTTAGCCCAGGGCTATGGATAACCCTGGGCTAAAAGCGTTGAGTGAAAACCAGGTGACTCTGGTGTATCTGTGCTCCTTTTTCCTTTTGACATCCAGCTTGCATTCTTTATTGGCATTCATCCAGTATTAATGCCAAAGTTGGTTAGATTGCACCAGCTGCCTTTCAAGTCTTGTTTTCATCTTCTGAAGTTGTTCCCTTTTACTCTGTTCCATTCATATTCTGCTCTCTCCCACCACCTCGAAGGGCAGAGGCTATGAGAATAGCAAATGCCCCTTTTCCTCATATTGCTTCAGTTTGCCGTAGGGGTGGAGAGGCAGCCTTGAAATCTCAGCTCTGCAGTCAGTTCCCTGTGAATGAGCAGTGGAGAAGCCAGAAAAACCTCATCTTAGTCATTCCTTCACTTTTGGTAACTTTGCTGCGATTTTCCTTCTAGTTAAAGTCATTGCAATTTGGAAAGGTTTTTGCAGTAGAAGCAATTTTGCACTCTCTTTGCCGGTCCTTTAACGAACCGTTATCTGTCCTCCTGTCTTGTTGCAATCAAAGAGCGTTCGCTTAATTTTCCCACAATATATGATGAGAACACTTTTCTTCTGGCTCATCTCAAAGAAAGTACCTATGCTTGTGATTATTTACAGTTTTAATTAGTTAAAAATGTGCAAATGTACCGGTTGGTGGAATTAGAATTGACCCAACATAGATTACTGTGTGCCCTCAATTTAAGCTGTGGTTACTACTTTGCATGCACAATCTGAGCCCCTCTAGTTGCGCAGTGTTTTTCAGCTCTGGCGTTTATACATTTTGTCATGGAAGGAAATGGATTTGAAAGTTGGATAGTGTTAAAGACGAACTGTCAGTGTAAACAGTGTTTCTTGGCCATAGGTCAGTGAATGGGGCTTCCTTTCTCGCTCTGATTGGCTGTCTTGTCTAACTTTTCAGTAGTTTGGTTTTTCCTGGCTCGGAAAATGACAGTAAGTTCAGTCAGACGTAATCACACATTGATCAGTATATTTACATTAGCAGATGCAATTAGCCAGATTAGAGGGAACGCAAACACAAAGGAAGTGGTAATGATAGCTGACAGTTGTTATGGGATAGACCTTTTGACTTAAACCGACCAACGTTAACCCACAAAATGCACAGAGAAAACACTGAGCTGAACAGCTGCCAAGCACACTGGAATCTCCCCTGGAGACTATGTTCATGTATTGCACTGTAATTAGAGATAAATAGAAGCGCCCAGTCACACAAACAGAATTACACAGACACACAAACAATGCTTTGTCCATCTTTCCAATCCCCTCCAGTTGTCTTAGACAGCTAATTGGACTTTTCAGATTGTTCGATGTCAGACACAGCATGATGCATTTAGTAGATATAACTGCCAATGGCACTGGATTAGGTCTGTCAGAAAGCCTCCAGAATTTCCATGCTTTCATGTCATCGTAATGTCTCTCTTGTTTTCATGCGTTGTTTTTCCACTTCCTTGGTTGTTCTGTTGATTTTGGAATCGTTTAAATGAGGAAGCTGGACTTTACCGTGCAAAGTTGTTAAGAAATGTGGATGTTTTATTTTGCACACAGGACTGACAAGTAGTTCTTATGGTATTTTATACATCTTGAAATGATAAATGTTCATTAAAACTTTTATTTCTTAACCTTTTAAAGGATTTATAACAAGATTATAATGTCAATAAATGAATGGAGGAGCTGAGGAATCAAATTCAACAAATTGAATTAAAGTGAGGAAACGGCAGCAAGCAGATTTGGAAAAAAATATTGAATTCTAAAATCCATAGACACTTTTGACCATTAGACACATAAAATAAAAAATACTTCTCAGTAGACATTGCTGTAATAAAATATTATACTGAAATAAAATAGTTTTTTAACATTACAAGGAAGTAAAAAAATATGTCAAATGGACTGAATCCCAAGGCTAGAGGCATGTTAAAAATATTCACACAAATACCAGACTGAACATTTTTGTCTTCAGTTTACTTTGAAAAACATTACCTTTGGGTTTGAAAGCCTGTCGTGAGTTTTTCGTCCCCAATTTACACAAAACTTAATGTACAAAATGGAAAATAAACTTTTGTGAAAAGTTCTCAAGGTACAATTTCACATGAGTCTGAACCAAAGATCAATCTTATGTTTCTACTAGAAACATGAGCAAAAACAAGCAATAATATTAAAGAAAACAGTATTTTTAAAAAAAGGCCAAATAAACACTTTTTTGTTAGTATTTACTCTTTGAAAGTTTTTAAAAAAAAAAAAAATTAGTGACAATTTTACTGTTAGTCCTTCACTTATCGTGGGGGTTATGATCCAGACGCCCCCGCGATAGGTGAAAATCTGCCAAGTAGGGACGTTAATATTTATTTTAATATTTATATATATTTTAAGGTTTTAGAAACCCTTTCCACACTCTTGCAATGTTCTCACCTCTCTAAATGCTCTGAAAGAGCACAGCAAAAGAGAGCAGACAGACTGATGCTACGGTTACTGAGCCAATCAGCACGGTCCAGTGGCGGACTGGCCATCGGGAACACCGGGAAAAGTCCAGATGTTCCCGATGGCCAGTAGCGATGGGGAAAGACAGACTCCACCACCGCTCCATTCATTTCTCAGACAGACAGCCTCAGAAAGAGAAATGAGTGTGTGGGTTCTGTCTTTCCCCATGTACTGCTCATGGAACAGGGATGAACAGATCAGATGAACAAATGTAGAATATCGGAGAAAATGCTTAGGTGGAAAAATGAGTGAATCAGTTTAAAAAAGAGAGAGGCTGAGCAGGCCAGGCCACCGGGAAATGCCCTGGTGCTCCCGATGGCCAGTCCACCCCTCAGCACGATGCTCTGGTTGGTCACCTTCCATCAATTAGCCAATTGTGTGTCATGTACAATCTTACGTTAAAAGCCTGCGAAAGAATCAGTCCGCGAAAGTCGAACCATGAAGTGTTGAGGGACTATTGTACAGTATTACAGAAATGTGTAACCAAACTCATATTGTTGAAATGAAATAAATTTTTTAAATGTCTCAACGCATCTTGCTGAAAACCATTTTTTATTTGTTTATTAATAAACTGAGACTTGCAGACGTTAAAGTAGGTTTTTCCTCCGTTTATATTCTCAGTAGGTAGTCCAAGTTACCAGAACTTTTCTGTCTCCAATATTTGTGTCTTCGTTGCTCCGCTGAGGTGTTTCTGTATTGATCCGTGGCCCCAAAAAGCTCCTCTCTTCTGTGCTTGTATGTTCAGGGCGTTTGCTGTTCGGCCCTTTTGCCTGCAAAGTAATCAGGTGCATTAATGAGCACACACTTGAACTCGGACTGCCGGCTGTGCTCAGACACAGACTTTGTCAATACGTTCCGACTGCCGAGGAACAAAAGAAGTTTGAAAGGCGAGAGAAAGAAAGGAAAGAACGTGAAAGCGCTGTAGGAAATGTGAATCAGTGGAGCATACCTCCAAAGAGGTGTCACCTTGCAACAGTGGTTTCTTTTCAATATTAGTCACCCCAGAAAAGAAGTTCAGCATCAGCATTAGTTTTTTTTGTGTGTGTGCCCCAGTCATCTATCAATAACACAGGTTAAATTACTTTTACAAACAAGTAAGAGACAAAACACACCAGCAGCAGAATGCGCCTTTGGAATATCAAAGTGGTTCTGTTAAAAGCGTTAACCTTGTGGAAAGAAATTCAAAGTCAAGTGAAAGGCAGACGTTAAAACTCAGTAGTGGGACGGCTGACAGAGTTGACTTTCTGTTGCTAAACGGTGACAGAATGCCAAAAATGACAAAAGTTGTGCCAGAACTAGATTGACGGGGCAGAAATGGAAAACAGATGAAGCATTTCAGGGAAACTCCTGGTCCTGCTTTTCCAGTAGGAAAGTATCGGTAGTGGTTATAGACTATTTGTATTGTGAATCGTTTTTGGTGCTTTGAGGGTAAATGATGTTTTCTGGGTTAATCTCAAGTAAAAGAAAAAGACCAATAAGTGAATTAAATTAGTTTAGAGACACTGGCAAGCTTTTATCAGCTTAGTTTTTGTGAATGGGTACATGTACGCACTGAGCCTTCATGTACTGTGGAGTTCATGACTGAAGTTTTAGTTGTTTTCCTGCAGAGGGTGTAGTAAGACTGGGTTAGAGAAGCAGTGACAGAGCAACGAGAGCAAAAAGACAGTGGAGTGTTCCTCCAATGCTTTGATTGCTCATCAACGTCCTCAAAACATGATTTAAAATATGTATTTTGTTGATTATTGTTCAGGCAGTGCACTGTCCATGATTTATGTTCTTGGTAAGCAAAGAAAATCCACAAAGTCATGTGACTGAAACAAAAGTGACACTCTTGTATTAAACCTTTCTACCTGTTGAAACCAAGGCTCTAATGCTCTCCCCTCAGAAAAATAAGCACATACTTTTCTTTTTTTTGCTTTTTTTTTCATCTTATGCAAGAAACTGAATCCTATTAAAATGAAAATGTTTGTTGTTTCACCCATAAATAGGAACTCTGAGTGACCTTTGTGGTCGTAATGTATAAGCTCTTAGTGCTGAGGCTGTTGTAGCGGCACTCATCTCCATTACGTTACCGAGCATTCGCCTGCAGCTATCGGAGCGCCAGAACAGCTCTGAGTAAGTGAGACTTTTATAATCTATGCATTCTCACTTGCTTATTCTGGCAGAGTACTTGGACAAACTGAAGCTGGAGATGGTGGAGAACGCTATAAAGAAACCCACTTTTTTAGGTTTAGCAAAGATTGTCCAGCCTTCAGGTAAATCGTGGGGGTGTAACACAAACAGGTAACCTTGTGTTAGAAGTCTGAACAAAAACAATGTTGGGTGAAGTGAGAGATCAGAATGTAGAGCTCAAAGAATGACTCAATGAAGCCATTTGTTCATAAACAAAAACTTAACTGGCCTATGCTTTACGTAATCAGTCTTATGTATTTTTTTATGGGAGGAGACACACAGGTCAGCAATATAAAGTTCAGTTATTTTAGTTTAGGATTTGACTTTATTTACTGTACTTGAAGGTAAACAATGTTTCTGTTACCAAATGAAAGCAAATATACAGAACTTACACATTTACACATTAAGTCCAAAGCAACTAGAGAAAATGCATTTCCTGCAAAAATTCAGTGTGAAGGCTTATTGCTGAAGAACTTGCTAAAAAACAGCTGTGATTAGCCAAAAACATGCTGAAATGCAGCTGAAATGGAAGAACAAGCCTAAGTTAGAAGAAATAAGCAGAAAGAACAAATATTTGCTGAATTATTTTTAAATACCTAAGTAGAAATAATCAAAGTTAGGAAATGAGCTAAAAAAGTTGAAGTTAGCAACAAAAAAAATGTATAGCTGAAAAGTAGCTGAAATGGCAGAAAGAGGCTTAAACTACCATAAGAAAAAGGAAGGAGCCAAAATGAGCTAAAATTTGAAATTACCAGTATTTAAAACAGCTAAATTCAGCACCAAAACAGCTAAATAGTAGCTAAAATATCAGAAAAAGCTGAAGCTAGCAGAAATAAGTTGAAAAGAGCTTAACAAGCTGAAATTTGCAGAAAGAAGTTGATAGGCGGACACTAGCATATTAGCTGAAAATTGAGATCAAGCTTAAATTAGCAAAAGTAAGTAGAGAGAGCACAATTTTGCCCAGTTAGGCTGAAAGAAGCAGCAATGAGAAGGAAAAAAAAGAAGAAGAAGAAAAAAAAAGTTGAAAAGTAGCAACAAAAAAATAAACAGAAAGAAGCCTAAATTACAAGAAGGAAGCGAGAGAGTATGTTTTTGCTGAATTAGGCTGAAAAAAGTTCAAATGAGTGCAAAAATATGGAATTAGCTGGAAAAAAAAGAGAAAATTTTGCATAAAAAGTTATATATTAGCTGAAATAACTTAAAGTGCTAAAACTTGCAGAAACAAGCTGAAAGGAGCATAATAAGCTGAAATTAGCAGAAAGAAGTTAGAAGAAACACAAAAATGTTGTTAGTTGAAATAATCTGAAAGGAGCACAAAATAGCTGGGAAAAAACAGCTGAAATTAGCTGAAAGTGGCTAAAATGTTTACATTTACACAAGCAAGCTGAAAGAAGCTGAAGCAGAACAAAATGTGAAAGGAACAGTAAAAGGTTGTAAACAGATCTAAAGATTTGAAGGATGTAAAATGAGCTCAATTCATTTTCTATGAGGGAAAAAAAAGTGACAGAAAAGGCTAAATATTTCAAAAAGCTAAAGTGGCACCAATACCAAAAGTCTTATCAGGATTGTCCTGAAAACGCTGAACGTTTTGATTTATGATTTGTTGAAATAGCACAAAAATTGTGGAACGAGAAGATTCCAAAAAACATATGTAAGAAAAATGGATCACAATAGTGTGAATGCTTCATAAACATTCACACAATAAGAAAGAAACACACTCTTAATTAGTTTTCAACAGGCCAGTGTTGTGATTGAAAGTTAGGCTGAAGGCTGAAAAAGCACTGTGCTTGTGACACAGAGACTTAAAACAGATGCAGTTCTGTTGCAGAAATTCCAGCTTTGACTCAGACTCTTCTAAAAGAAACCTTGTTAATGATCACTGTTAACACTTCATTATGCAGAGCAGAGAAGATTTAAACACATTAGAGTCAGACATTCTGCTATTTGTTCTCTGGGAATGTGTTTATTTAAGATGGATTATGGAAAAGTGGAGATTTGTCCTCTTGTCTAATGAATCTGCCTTTTGCAAAATAGTAAAAACATTTTTTTTCCTTGAGCTAACAAAGGAAGGCTCATCAGGGTTGATATTAGCAGAAAAAAATCCTTTGTCTGTGATGGAATGAAGTGTATTTCTCAACCTAGTATGGAAACTTTTATACACCTTTGGCTGTTTTAGCAGTAACAAATGCTACTGTCCATGTGACATGTATTTTCAGGGTAAATTGCATTTTTCTGTGCTATAATGCCAAATCACATTTTGCACACATGACTCTGGTAAAAGTTTTGAAACCCCTACCTGCTAACTAGAACTGTCAAACATTCAAATTAATTTATTCAATATAAAATCTTGGCAGGTAACAAGTCTTATTGTTTTCCAACTTACAGAATCTTCAAATTAAGTGTTTTTACAGGAAGAGGTGATTGTGTTTTTTCTTTTTAAACACGTTGATGGCATTGAATGTGAAATGAATATGAACAAAACAAACATAAAGATCTTAGATCTTTTTACAGTTTTTCTTTTACATTTTATTGTTGGATGCAACTGGGACCCTGTGTACACATGTACCACATGTGGTGGAATGACAAATGAAGAATCTTGGACCCTTCAATAAAGGGAGAATCTGTCAATTTCCATAAGTGATAATCTATGCATATGATTTTTTAATTTAATGTACCCGGTAGACTTCCTTGAATATCCCAAATAATACCAAAAAAGACAGACTAATGTTATGAAAACGATAATTCAGACATATTTGTTTTGCAGCCCTGCAGAGTGAATTATTATTTAATAGAGAAAATGTGGTCTGGGAGTTTAGTATGTTTAGTTTCTCTGAAGTCCTCCCTTTCGGTCATCATATTTATTGTTTTAAACTAGCTTTTACCTTTAATAAATTAGCGGCTGTGCCGGAACGTTGGCCAATAACAAATTGCATGGTTTATGACAACAAAATGACAGCAAGTGACTCTTTGACCAGCAATTCAAGCGGACTAAGATTTGGCAGCCATTGGAGTTTTCCAGAGGAGCGCTGCTGGGCTCCGACAAGGCCGGTGTTTAAATAGCTTTGCTTCAGAGGCCTTCTGTTTATCCAGCTCCAGACAGCAGCAGCCTCCGACACCCAGCCAGGGATGTCACCGTGATTCACGGCCTTTTCAGACACCTCGCCTTTACTCTTCTTCATCTCCCTGCGTTCGCTCCCTTTCGTGATGAGTTTTCCTTTTGTTTGAGAAGGACAGAAATGATGTCATCATTTTAATCCCGAGTCAGAACTGAGGCCTTGCACCGTGCACCAGTTTGTGTGCATTGTGATGAATCGCCCTCCTTCTGGATTTTCTTCCCCTCCTGCTTTATGCAGAAAAGGAAACGACTGTGAGAGAACGTCTGGGTGCCTTCGTCAACTTACTTTAAATTTATTTTCGTCATAGTCATCCTTCTCTCCTTCGTCTTTGTCTTCCTCAAACAGGCCGCATCCTCCCCTTTGTCACCTCTTCCCCTTCCTCTGTCTCTTGTTTATCTGAGTGAGACCCAACCCCATTTTAATGCTGACTTTATTAGTGATGATTGATAAGAAGCAGAAAGCTGCATGTCTAAATGAACGTGTATAGATGTTGAGTGCTGTGCACGCTCACCCCCCCCAGCCCCTCCATCCAATGATGAATTTGGGGCCAGTGATAGCAGCAGCGGTTCAATACTTGGGGTAATGAATGCGTTTAATAAGCACAGTGGGTCGATGGGCTTAATGAAGGTGTGACAGAGGATGGGCCGGGAGAATGCAGCTCTAACAAGACTCCACCGAGCCTCTGGGGTTAACGAGGTCACGTTACAATCGGGATTCCCTCACTTTCGAACTTTCTGTTTTTTCTCTGTGTGCGCCTTCAGTCCTTTTGCACTCAATACTGTGCATGTCTTGGCATTTGAGCTTTTTTCCATCAAATAACGAGAGTTTTGTATTCTGTTTGCTTCTTCACTCTAGAGAGCACAGAGCTGCATCGCTGTGCTCTATTTTTCCTTTAAAAAAATACCTGTAGTTATCGTTTGTAGTTTAGTTAAACCTTTTCAGGTTCTCAGTGCAACATGACTATTGGTCTCTTCCATGAACTACAGGTGCTTAGATTTTATGCTTTGCACTCAAACACTTTGTACTTTTTAGTTTAGGCAGAATAAACCAAAGAAGGAAGAGAAAAAGCTAATCAAATCTTAGCTTACCCAAAATGGCTATAAATCAGCCAGATTTACAGATGAGCTAAAGTTCATTTAGTATAGGGGTCTGCAACCTCTACGATCAAGAGCCATTTATTATTATTATTATTCACTACTACTTATTCACTACATTAAATGTGTCCAGAGCCGCAACAACCTGCTACATCAGTGGTTATCAACTGGTGGCCTGTGAGGCACTTTAGTTTTGCTAGTGGGGGCTTATAACGTCACCAAATATCTACTGTATTTTTCGGACTATATGGCGCACTTAAAATCCTTTAGTTTTCTCAAAAATCGACAGTGAGCCTCATAATCCGGTGCGCCTTATGTATTAATTCTGGTTGTGCTTACTGACCTCAGACCAATTTTATATGGTTATTGTGAATGAGTTGAGTAAAGTTGGACTTATATGACTGTTTTGTTTTGCTTAAT
>JARVJN010001887.1:14114887-14137004 GCA_031763805.1 Argolebias nigripinnis
ACGCAGAGCTATGGGGGAGCCTTAAGAGTCCAAAGTCATCGCACATTTTAATTTTGATTATTCATTAAGAATGCAACGAGAGGAGACATTGCCCAGTCTGTGGTGTGGATGTTCCAGCCGCACCACGCTCCTGCCCAGCAGAGACGCGGACTGCATGTCCGTCATGCGTCTTCATCCAACTTCAGCTGTTTTATGCAAAGTGTCTCCAGACTGCTCTGCAGGACATGCGCACAACTGCTGTGTCTGAACTCTTGCATACATTACCACAGTGCATAACATTTCAGACATAATAAATAAGCTTACAGTAAAAAAAAAAAAATATATATATATATATATATATACATACACAAGTGAAATTTTGATTTGTATTAACATCACATCACATATAACTGCACTAATTTTGTCAAAATAAGAGCGATCAAAATGTTGAAATGACAGTCCAATTTGTTATTTAAAATAAACAGATGGCTGGATTATCCTTAGCTGGAAAACTGACAATTGAAGCACCTGAAAAAGGTGGTAATATGGATTGGAGCAGAAAAACACGCAGGTCTGAATGAAGATGGAGCTAGAGTGTTGAGAACTTTGTAGGTTAGAAGTAAGATACAAGTTTTACACTAAGCTGGACACGCTGACAGTTTAATACACGTTAAGGTATTTAGGGAAATACTAGAAAGCAACAGAGCTCTGTCTCTTCTCGTTGTTGTCCATTGTTACCTGTAAGTCATTATTTTATTGAAAACTTTTTGTCAATGCAGTGACAGCTTGGATTTTACAAATTTTCTACTCAAAATCACCGAACAGAAACAAACGTTTAAGAAGACGGTGAACAAAACTGAGCAACTAAAATATCAAATATCTTGGACTGCCTTGAGCGCCCAATATTTTTTAATCAAAGGGCAATTTTGGCTGCTTTAATTTGCCACCACCTTGAGAATCCAGAACAATAATTAAATACTTGTATAACTCAATTCAAGGTGTAGTGAGAGAACAAAAGAAAAAGAAAAAAGAACAACAACAAAACTCTTATTGTGTTCCCTGATTTGCTTTGTTTGCTCTTGTCTCCCCCCCCCCGCACACACACACACACACCACCTCCACAACAACTTCATAAATTTGTTTTTCAATTAAAATTATCGGGCCTGAGAGCATGAGAAAACATCAGTTGTATAAATGTAATGCTCGTTGTGTCAGAGCTTCTAGCCTTGCAGCAAAATATGCTAATCTAATCCTCACCTGCTCGTTTTGTGGAGGGCTGCAAAGCAAGCTGATGCTCTACTGGATTGATTAGACGTAGGCATTACCATGAGACATCTTCAGTGACATGCTGTTGTTTTTTAGTACACTGGTTTTACGCTGGTTGAAAATTATTCTTATGAAAAGTTGTCCACTGATGGTAGCGTGCAGACATGTTTCACTTTTCCTGCATACTGACTCCTACTAGCAAACTAAGTTGATGAGAAAATTCACATTGATTATTACTTTCAATGAGGTTATCTACATTTTAAAGGAGGCACAGTTTTAAAGTTCTGCTCCAAAACCTTTGATGATTGAACATGAGTTAATAGCTGTCCCTTTTCATGGGACAAAAACTTTTTTCCCATCTAGTCGCTGCTAATACATTTACAGTAATGCCCATCTCACAATGGTTTCAGACTGGAGCAATAGAAGGGTTAAGCATAAAGGCTCACAAGAGAAGATTTGACAAATAGTTGGAAAAGGCCTGAGCACATTACACCAGACTGAAGAACAGAAAATATAAAACAAAGTAAACCTATACATTTCAGGGGTCTGCAATCTGTGGCTCTAGAGCCACAGGGGGGCTCTTTGCTCCATCTACAGCAGCTCTTTCAAGCTTTGACCAAAACTAACATAAAACTGAATTTTATTAGTTGTTATACTAAAATAGAAAAGGGTCGTTTTAACAGTCTTCCAGTCTTTTTTATTTTTTGCAGATATGTGAATAGTAGAAAAATACAATGAGATAAAGCATACACATTGTATGCTTTATCTCTTCAATATGTAGGATATTTAATTTTCCACAATACAGTAATAATAATAATTAAAAAAATCATAGGCCTACACAGTTAAAGGTTGAAAATTTAACAAAAAATGTTCAAATCTATCCAACAATGTTCAGTCAGATCATCTGGACAATTTCTTTTTTTTTTTTCTTCCCCGAGACGTTTCATCCTCATCCAGTGGACTTCTTCAATCTGAGGGGCCACCAAACAAAACTGATTCTCCACCAACAGCATACTCCATAGTAGGAAAAAACAGGCCTCTGGGGCCTGCCCTCTCCTCCGAGGCCCGCCCTCTACTCTGGGGTGGCCCTCTCGTCTGGGGCCCACCCTCTCCTATGGGGCCCACCCTCTCCTCAGAGGCCCACCCTCTCTTCCAGGGCCCTCCCTCTCCTCCGGGCCTGCCCTCTCCTCCGAGGCCCACCCTCTCTTCCGGGGCTCTCCCTGTCCTATGGGGTCCGCCCTCTCCTCCAGGGTCCACCCTCTCCTCCGAGGCCCACCCTCTCTTCCGGGGCTCTCCCTGTCCTCTGGGGTCCACCCTCTCCTCCAGGGTCCACCCTCTCCTCTGAGGCTCACCCTCTTCTCCAGGGCCTGCCCTCTCCTCCAGGGTCCGCCCTCTCCTCTGGGGCCCTCCTACTCCTCCGGGCCTGCCCTCTCCTCCGGGGTCCGCCCTCTCCTCTGGGGCCCACCCTCTCCTCCAGGGTCCGCCCTCTCCTCCAGGGTCCACCCTCTCCTCTGGGGCCCACCCTCTCCTCCAGGGTCCGCCCTCTCCTCCAGGGTCCACCCTCTCCTCTGAGGCCCACCCTCTCCTCCAGGGCCCGCTCTGTCGTCAACTCGTCTGAGACACTCATGTCAAAGTGGTTCGAAACACCAAAGTTCATGCTCTTTAATCCAGGTATAAAATCCAACAACGTGCAGTCAGGTCATAAGGAGTTGACGAGGGAGAGGGCGGGCCCCAGAGACCATCTTAGCACCGGCAAACTCTTTGTTTTTTCCACTGTGGAGTAAGCTGTTGGTAGAGAATCACTTTTGTTTGGTGCCTCCTCAGATTGAAGAAGTCCGTTGGATGACGGATGAAACATCAACATTAACAAAGAAACTGTCCAGATGACCTGACTGAACATTGTTTGATTTTATACCTGGATCACTGAGCATGAACTTTGGTTTTCACAATCTATATTTTTCTTTTAATTCTTTACAGCAAATTGGCCTTGTCTTTTATCTTAAAATATCAAACGTTAAAAACCATTTGATATTTTCAGTTTTATAAAGTCACCCCTACTGGCCAGAAAAGCCCCGTCCAACAAACTTAAAGTGGTCCATGGGCCACCAGTTGATGATCACAGTTGCACCAGATTCTTGTGGCTCCAGACAACTTTACTTTAGTGAAGAAAGGGGCATCAGTGGCTCTTTTGATCATAAAGGTTGCAGACCCCTGTTATAGTTGAAGGGTAAGCTGGAACTAAAACATGTTACTAATAAATAACATTAGTAGAAAGTTCCTGCACTTGTCTCAGTTTGTAATGGGGGTCATAACCTAAGAGAGCATCCTGTAGTTTTAAGATCCAGTACGCTGTAACTCACCCATGAAGCTCCAACTGTGACATGTGTTTGACCCTACCCTTGTCTGTAGGAGACAGCACCTGGTGCCTTACCGCAACGCCATTAGTGGTCAACCGCTCTCTCCCCCGTGCACGCACACACACACTCATGCATGTGTGCCACTTGAGATATTTTTAGTGGATAGAATACAACCTCTATGGTAGCTAACGTTCAGAGATTCACACCCCGTGGACATGTCAGGAAGAGATCCATTTCCTTACAGCAACCACAAACCATCCACACATGCAGCACACTCTGTATATCCTCTTTGTGCAAACTCTGAGTCCCGTGAAAAGTGTTGAGGTTTTTATGGAGAAAAATACATCAACGTATATATGAAGCATTCACACAATGGTCTCTCTTGGTTTGAAGCGTTTAACTTATCATAATCATTAATTCCTGTTGAGATGCTGTCTTTAAAATGCACAATGAGAGCAAAATCCTCTACTTCTTCCTACAGAGATTTCCGTGCACATCTGTAAATACTTTCATGCTATAATTCCACAAGAACTATGACTAACTCCACATAATCCATTTACATGTCAGCATTAGCTATCCTAAAATGGTAATGTTTCTTAATGAAATGTATTTCTGCTGTCTGCAAGAACCAAATATTTTTTATTAAAAATTTGTTGCAGCAAAAAGAAGAAAGAATAAAATACAGTACAGATGAAACCTGGGGCAGAAGTTTATCAATTTATTGCACATGCAAAACTTGTATTAATTTAAACGTAACCATCTCTACCTGTCTCTATTGTATTTTACAGCTTCCACCATCGCTCAGAATGGGAAGAAAACGTGCCTGAAGCTAAAAGTTTTCGTCCGACCATCAAGTAAGTGTCTCAACACAAGGCTTTGTAATAGAGCTTGCTGAAGTACATTTGGACTGAAAGCTCAAACAAATTAAGACTAATTGTTAAGTTTCCCCATTATGCTGATTTATCTTTTGTTTACGGTCCAAAATGCTTCTTTTGTTTATCACAGAACTGCTTTTCTTGCTAACGGATACAAAAGGTTTCATGTAAACATTAAGATGATGGTGGATTATCCCATCGTTTAAGTCATCTGACTGTTTCCATTCGCTTTTCTGCTCCTGGTGTTTTATCTCGAGGGCTCAGAGGGCGGTTCAAACTGTCACTAACCTATTTGGCACACACCTGTGATGACGTCTTTTTCTCCCTATTCTCTCTTGTAGACGGCTGTGTGAAAACTATAGGCGTTCATGATCGTGTCTTTGACGTAGACAACAAAGTAGACAATTCAGAAGAATTACGAGGTTAGTATAGTTTCCTGCTTCATTGTTGCTTTTCTGTACGACTTCTTGCACGTGTCTTGTTCTCTGTCTTCTTGTTGTTGTGCTGCCATGCATGTTTGGAAGCGCATCTGTTAATTTACAAAGCCACTTTACATGTTCTATTGAACAGATTCTACTTTACATTACCATGGTATGTCACAATTTATCTTCACATGTATAAAAAAATGTATTGCTATATTTCTTTTTGTGGGTTGACACATGCCCTGTATACATGCATTTATGTAAAAATGCTAATTTATACCAATTACTGTATTCACACAGCTGAGTGCTTCTTCATTATTTATCAACCTTTATTTTTACTTTAGTGATCATATCCATATACAATAAATCAATCATTTGATTATACTCATTATGATCACAGTAAAATCCAAAAATCATTAGATGATAAGAATGTGCAGCATATACATTAATACAATTTGCTTAATCCTTTATTGACTTTCTGTTTGGCACTGCAGCACATCATTGATTTGCTGTGCTCTGAATACACATTATGTTTTCCTTTTTTGCTGTTGTATTTTCTTGTCTTTGTACAGGAGTCTAAGACACAGGAGTTAAAACTCTCCATCAGCCACATGTTTCATTCTCAGCACCAATTTATTTGTGTCTAAAATGACAAAAATTGTCCAGCAGTCAAACATAAAACTACACTGTAAATAACAAAAAAAGAGAGAAAAGTCTAAACTTAAAGCCATATTTGATGTTTTTGACACCATTGTTCTCCCTCTGTGTTTTTTTTTTTTTTTTAACAACCAGGAGTTATTTTATTGATTCAGTATTGGTTATGCACCATGACTGTATTTGAATGTAAGCAATTGACTCATAATTGTTGGCAACAAAACATGTCTGCTGAATTTGCTTATTTTTTACAAGTTATGCAGTAGATTTTTAGTAGTCTGTGGTGTATATTACCTTCATCATAGATGATACACAAAGACAAATATTCAAAACAGGAAAAATGCATTATTTTACAGCTAATATGACTTTAATTTAAAATAATTTCAAACCACTTTATTTGTTGTTAATTTGTTTCATATTGAATCAAAAACACCTTAGAAAATGTTTGACATACAGACGTTTAAAGTAAATATTTTGCTACTTAGATACCGGTATATATTTTTTCAATTCTTGTTGGGTTTTTTAGACACTTTATTTTAAGGTCAATTGTATTTTTTTTGTAACTATTTTGACCTAAGGCTCAAGTAACATTTACACAGTCAATATGTAAAATAAAATGGCCTTTATTCTTTTTCCTTTAACATCAAGCAAACAAAAAAGGGGTAGGGTATTTAAATACAGAAATATATACATATATTTTTATGAAGAGCTTTTGTTAAAGACTAGTGTTTTGAAAGTTAAAAACATAATCTTTGATTGTAGTTATTTTATTTGTATTGTTACATTTTACATCACAGAGGATTCCAAATGCAAGAGCCATGCTTTTTGCCAACTGACCCTACCCAAGTAAAATATATTTGCTTGCTGCTGTTTAAGTTTTTTCTTTTGTACTATCCATTGTTTTGCCCTAATGATTGTTCATGTTACTTTAAGTCCACATAACTTTCTGATGTAAAAATGATGCTTAAAAATTCACTATATTGCATCGATTTGACCTGGCAAATGGCCTTAAAGTCATAAAAAATGTCAAAATGTATTTTATTCAGTTTTTTAATGAGAACCACATATGAACACAACTTTTTAACACGGTGATGACAATATTCATTCATCAGTACTCACTAGCTTTCCCTGAGGCAAAAGATGAGCTTGATTTATTGTCATATTTACAGTGTTTATCTGTAATTTATAATAATAACACCTTTTATATAAATGTGACGCACAAACAAACGTAGGAGGTCTGGATGCTTGGGCGTTTCTGAAGCCCACCTTCCTGTGTGCATGTTTGCCTGCTACTTCATCCCGCCTGCATCCTAACTCGAGAAACCTCCTTTTGGCTCATTTCCCTTTTATGATCATCAAAAGAGAAAAATTAAAACCTTTATCCCTCGTATACTCTTACTGTGTCCTTTCAGCACTTACAAAAGCAAACACACCAACTTAATCACAGTTGTGTAGCTTTGTTAATATCCGATCCTCTGTTCTGCCTGCGTCCTTGTGCGTGGCTCAGTTTCATTCCCATGGTGCAACAGGCCCATGGCTGCACACAGATACTGATGCCACAGTCAGACAGCCAGCGTCAAAATGAATCCAAAATGTTTCTGTCAATGAGAGCAGAAACCTTATGTAGCAATGGCAACTCCTACTTTCTGATACAAACCCCAGACCTGTAGCTGTGACCTGTTAGTAATTTATGTTTTGATGCATTATATTGACAGTTTGCATTTTTATATTTCAATACCAAAATGTATGAATAATTCGAAGTGTAAAATTTGTCTGCTTTATCATCATAATAACCCCACTTTTTTTCTTCTTTCTATCTTTTAGATGGAATTAGTCATGAAACAGCTGCTCCATCTCGAAGTGAAACAAATGCTGCACCACACCTTCAGAAGACAAGTCCTCTGTTTGCTTTGATGCTGGTTACCTTAGCAGCAATATTCACCTTATAGCGCCTCCCTCTGTGCTGGAGATCATTTACACCTAGCGTGGCCTGAATCTACCCTAAAGGCTGCAGGGTAGGGGTGGGATTTGGGTAAATCGCATTTGCTTGATTGGGCATAAAGTAGACTTCTAAGAAATCCTCAATTTTCTTCAGATAAAAAGTGGTCTTTCTCGTTCTGTGAGTGAAAAAAGTTCATGTTACAAATGAGTTAGAGTGTTTTTCTTACTTCAAAGTTCAACTAAGATGCCAAATCCCATATTTTTGATTTTTGTTTTTTACACTTTGCGGTTTTTATTTTCTCTTTCTGACATCACTTTGCATCATTTTTAGATCACCGCTGCATTGAAGTTTATGCTGAAAACTGTTAGTTCAGCACATCCACACACAGATTGCTTCAGACAGCATACATCACTGCAGATTCAGAAAAATATCAGTACAGATTATACAAAGGTTATACAATGGGTCTTAAACAGGAAAGTTGTCTGGACGTCACCATTTAAGCAGTGCAAGGGTTAGATTTTTGTGCTTCTAATTTATTGAAAATGTTAGTTTAGAAACTGTAAAAAGTATAGAATATAAGAGCAGTGATTTTAAAGTGAGGCTTAGTTTTTAACCACAAAATTGAGAACAATTAGTGTGCGCCATGCATCGTAGCCTGCAAATGTTCTAGCGTTTGATCTTTTGATGGCAAGAAAGTGGACAGTTTCTCCTAAATACCTTACCAGGCAGGATGTGTGTTTTGTAAAGGCAAAGCTCTTAAGTGAGCTAATATTTGCAAAACTCATGGAATCAGTAGGTGATTTGTTTGTGGGGAACATGCCTGTTTGCCCAATAAAACATCCCTCAAAGCATTCGGGTTACTCCCTCTCACAAAACAACTAAATCGAAACTTTTTCACCACTAACTGCTGTTAAGATCGAGAATCAATGTCTTTTTGAAAGTTGATAACCCAATTTCACGGCAGCAGTCACGGGCATTTATGCAATGTTTACTGAGCGGGGCAGCTATTGTTTTCTCTGTTCCAGTCGAGCATTAGTCAATATTAACACTCCCATAAACATTTGCATCCACAGCTATTTATTTCCCTATCTATTGATTCCTAAAACGAGGAAAAAATGTTTTGCAGATAAATCTGGGCATTTTGAAAAAAAAAAAACTATCAGTCTGTACCAGTGGTAACATCAAACATTGCCTTTAACTATGCAGACAATAAAATACTTACCGGTTTGTAAATCCAATTTAATGAAAACAGTGACACAGATTGGGAGAGAATGTTTGAAAGGATAGTCAATTTCACAGTGCCATGCCTTTTTTTTTAAATCATGTTTTCCCTTTAGCATAATCATAGCTTTGAAATATGTTAGATGCTTGTTAGATGCACAACACGTAGATTATTGTGACAGCATTTATGTAATGCTGCAATTAGATAAAACCACATTGTATATACATAAACTATTGAAGTCAAGACAAAGGGGTCAGGTTTATCTTTGCACTTAAATTCAAAACAACGATTTGCAGCGGATATATTTAGCCTCTTCCAGCTCCCACATATGTACACAAGGAGTTTGCATAATGGAAACACCATTGTAGATGGCTTTTTCAGTGTCAACAAATAGGTAACTTAACTCTGCTGAAGTTAACCTCCTTCAAAGCTGGGCTGTGAAGCAGGTCAACAAATGGCTTGGAAAGACAGACAGAATGGGAGAAGTGGAGCAAGAAAAGGAACACAGGAGCAATCGCATGCCCACCTTGTGCTCCTAATGTTACTGCTTTAAGTGACTCTTTAATGAGGTTCAAAATGACAGGCATGTGCACCCCATGTTGTAACAGGGGGAGTAATTTCTGGAATTAAAAATAGATGGTGGAAGGCTTTGTACGAGGGGGATGTCTCGGGAGACAAGGTGTAGATTTTCACTGCGCAGGGGGTTAGAGCACCAATGACCTTACAGAATTGGTGAGTGACGGAGACAGAAAGACACAGATTTAGACCTAAAAGTTAGCTGAATGTAGTGTGATTAGTGCTTAATCAAACAACTCACGACAAAACAAGTACAAATCCGCGCAACTCAGCAGGATAAAACACCTAATTTAAAGGCAAACGTGCCGTCTAGTACCATTCAGTCTCAACAGCATGCACAGTTTTGTTTTTGCCATGTTTCCATTTTTGTAGCTGTTTAGTTTTCTATTTTTTTCTGTCATTTTCCAAAATTTTCTAATAAAAACAGCCTTTGCTTTTGGCACATTTTTGCATTAGGGTAACATTGCTTTTACAGCAGAATAACAGCTTGGCTAAGAGAGGTATAGGAGAGGAGACCATTTAATGAGGTACTAATTTTTAGATTTCACCGTGGGGAACGAGCACTGCATAAGATTCTAAATGAACGCCCGACAGCAGGTTAGCGGTAGACTTTTATCAGAAACCAGCTTCAACTACACTTTCTTACAATAACTGATGCTATTTGTTATTATTATCATGATTTATACTGCACACACCTTAACCTGGGAAATAAGGATCAACATAAATACTGGATACTGTGTATCCTGAGGTAGTCAACCATAAAACATGTAGTGTTAGGTTAGAATCTGTTTTGTATCTTCCTGGAGGACAAAAAAAAAAGATAATTCATTGTTAAACCTGTATAATTATTATTATTGGTATGATGATAATGATTATGACTATTATTAATATTAGGAAAACTTCTTGATGTAAATAGTGTTTGATATTAAAGTATTAATTTGATTCTTATGTCTTTTCTAAAAAATGAATATCGTATTATCTCTGGGTTTTGCGGAGTGTGTACTGTTCTAAAACAATGCATTGTGTGCTTTAATCCTCAATGCCTAAAGAGACTAACGCAAAGAGGAAACCTGCTAGAACTGTACACATTGATGTACAGAAGTGTGGACAGTAGCCAATGGGAGGCTCACCTTTACATGTTTCAAGCAGTCAGCAACCTTCATCATCTCTTCATACGAGTATCCTGCCTTGGAAAGAAACCCCTGGGACTTAAATTGATTGGCTATTTGTACTTTTTTTTGCCTTTCTGGGGTTTGAGAGCATGTTATTTGGCTCAAAGATGATCTTTGAGAGGACGTTTTAATTGAAAGGATTCACCAGATTCATTAAGTGGCATGCGCATGAACTTAATAATGTATTTAAAAAAAAGCAACTTTTTTTAATGAATTTTATTTTTCTGCTGTTTTCTTTTCTTTCAGAGGTATTAGTTTTAACGATCCCTTTCACATTGTGTGTTTCTTGCATCTCCATTTGAGTGACGTCAACATGTGTTCTTACACACGACAAATGTACATAACACAAGCCATTGTGACGTTGTAGTACGTTTAGTCATTTTGTAGTTCAAAAGCGACTTCTTTATTTTTCTAAAATGACTAAAAGTGTCTCTGTGCCCTTCTGTGGTATTCACCCCATGTCTCCTCAGCCTATTTACTCTCGTTCAGCGCACCCAAGACGAGGAGTTAGTGAGTGAGATACATCAATGTGGGCATTTTTCAGTGTGAAAAAAAACAAAACGTGTGAGCTCTATAGGTTTGACTCTGTATGCGTGTTTGTGTCATTTACTGTTGCTGTAGTAAATGGGAAGCAGCAACCCTCTTTGGCAGCAAAGAGTGTTTCCCATGCCTTAGCCCTTCAGCCTGTGCCCTGGCAGCCCCGTCCGTGTTCAAGACGCTTTCTGCCATTGTGCTTGTACATGGAGCAGCTGCTGGCATCCAAGAGACTACAACAGGGCTCTTCTTTTTCTCTCCCTTTTTTAGTAACACTTTTGAATCACTTTTTTTTTTCTTACAGTAGACAGTGGTCCTAGGCACAGTTCAAGGATCAGCGCACCCCCCTCTATCAAATCCTGAACTGGATTGTTAGCGGGGAGAAGCTTATCATCGATCCTGGTTCCGTGCACATGGGGCAAAGCCTCTTTACTCTCCTGTTGTTGATCAAACACTTGTTCATTTCACGTCTTGCCTCATTCCCCTTTGTGCTCGTAATACCCCCACTTCCTGTCCTTCCTCTTTCACCTTTGAACCCACTTCTACTTTTCCATCAGTGGGGAACGTTTCCAACCTGCTCTTTTACAGTATGTAAACAAGAACATTTGAGAGGAAAATGATCTGTATTTGTATATACACGTGTCTAAGCAACTATGAGTACTACAATAAAACAGAAATACATTGCTTTGATGACTGTGGCACTGTTTCTTATTTTTCTTAAAGCGTGCAAAAAAGTTGTGAGCGTATTTCAAAAGGATATTTTGAATCTTGGCTGTGTGGAAACTGTTGGAACAATTAATACGTTACATGTTAGAGGTAGTTAGTTGACTGGCGTCAGTTTAAGACTTGGAGTTTAATTCTTACCACACTATGCTAAGCAAGGCCACAACCAATGTGGACTAATGCAGCTTAGGCCAAGTAAATCCTCGCAAATATAATATAAACTAACACAAATACCTTCCATTTCACTTTATACGGTTACAATACAAGACCATCGGGCTGACCAGAAGTACAGTTTGGTCATGCGGCATCTCAGTGAACTTTTATGTTTGCATGAATCCCTGTAAAAAAAATTTGAGACTGGAGTCATTTTAAGATGGTAGAAATCCACTTTGATCTTGATCCTGCTTTGACTTCAGTCTCGTCAGAATTGAACTTCATTTCTTCAGATTAAGGCTGTTAAAAGAGATGACAATGTGTTATTTTTTTTAAAATCACCATCATAATATGTTTAACATCCCTTGATGTAACTAATAGAGAAAGCGTCAGTCTACTCATGTGCTAAGTTATCTGCGAATATCATACACACATGCTTCAACTCTTTTCTTTAGAGTCCTCGCTGTTGGTCCCTCTGTGTGGTCGTCCACATGGTGAAATCACATCATACAAAGAGAATGAATAGAACATTATCCATCAGGATCAGATGAAGACCTTAAACCTTACCTCACTTTAGTGGGGCACCAATGAGGACACCTAATAACCTTCTGCTGGACCCCATCAGCTGCATTTTGCTTCACCTTCCATTATCTCTGGTAATTAGGCTCAGCAGGCCCTAAGGACCAAAGGGGAGAAAAAACCCTAACATAACAATTGGAATCCACCAATGTTATGAAGATCAGTGAAATCTGACTTTATTATGTAAAAAGTACAGTTTTTATTAAATAGCAGACAACAAAAAAGTTATTTAAGATTATTTGATATAAAATAGATATGCTTTTTGTTTTACTATCACCATGCTATTTTAGTTTGCCTGTAGAGCATTTTTGCAAACAAGAACACCCAAAGATGGGAATAACATGAATGTAGACACCCATCTTGTTTGCATACTGCAATTAGCACTGCAGATTAAGTCAATATTCCATTCACCATTTCATTCCAGTCTTTCACTTGATACAAGCACCAAATTAATGCCTAGTACCTACATTTTCATTAATTAAATCACAGTATTCACTTGAAAATTAAAGATGGCAGCCATATTTCAAGATAGTCACCATTTTGTATGTGAAAAACGGCATTTTCCTTGAAAAATATCAATGTCTTAGCTCTTCCTGCAAAACTTGATGTCATGGCAGATACAATGCTACCAGTTTGGGCTCAAGTGCACACAGCTTTATGCATTCAAACTGATAAATAGAGCACAACAGTTATGGGTGATTGTCAAATTTTTGATGGTAGTCTTTGTGTAATCAGTCAAAATACCTGACATTTTTTTAAACTAATAACACTGTATTCATAATTGCACAAAACACTCAAGCCCTTTTTTATGGTAATATACTTTTACACTAACATTTTTTAAATTATTGATTCTTTTGATTTCATAATTGATTTAACATGCCCCAAAACCTATTGTTTATGCAAATATTGGGAAATTTGAATCACAAAGAAAGAAAGAAAAAGGTGGCCATTCTATTTCCATGGGGATATCATTGTTTGGGAAAATATGGGTCCAAGAAATGATTTGACCCTAATTTAATTCTTGTAAAAGCAACTGAAAAATTGTTTTTCTAACCTGAAACACTTTATCAGTGGTGCCCAGTCTTGATCCTGGAGGGGCATTATGCAGGTTTTAGATGCTTCTCTGCTCCAACACACCTGATTTGAATCAATGGGTGATTAACAAGCGTTTACAGAACATGAACAGGTAAATCAGCCATTGGATTAAGCTTGTTAGAGCCAGGAGACCTCTAAAACATTCAGAATAGTGGTTCTTGAGGACCACGTTTGAACACTCCTGCACTATATTTACATGTGGTTTTGGAGTTGGCAGCACAGTGAATCAGTTGGCAGAGCTGTTGCCTTTCAGAGAGAAGGTCACTGGTTCAAATCCTGGCCCGGGACCTTTCTGGGTGAAGTTTGCATACTCTCTCCATGCATGTGTGGGTTTCCTCCGGGTACTCTGGTTTCCTCCCACAGCCCAAAGGCTGATTGGTAACTTTAAAGCGATCCTTGAGATGAGAGAGTGTGAATGGCTGTTTGTCTGTTTGTGTCTCTGTGATGGACTGGAGACCTGTCCAGGGTGTCCTCCACCTCTTGCACAGTGATAGCTGAATAGAGGCACCAGTGACCCCGTGACCTGAAATGGAAGTAGCAGGTAAAAAGTTAATGGATGGATGGTTATGGAGTCTGTTATGGTGGGAAAGAGATGCATCTGGTTGAGACTGTCAAGACTCTGTCAAACTGACGTACCCACTGGTCAATCAAAGCTTCTCTTCCCAGAGCAAGGTTCATGATGAGGTTAGTCCAAGTAATTAAAAAGAACTTGTTTTTTGTTGTTGTTTTGTTTGTTTTTTCAGGCTGATGTTCAATACACCTTATTATAATATATCATTACTGTTTAGTATATAGATCCTTGTATACTGTTTCTTTTTTATAGTTCATATTTTTGCTATTTTTGGATGTAACTGGGACTTGTTCCACCTCATGTACCACATGTGATGCGAATGACAAAGTCACCTTGAAACTTGAACCATGAAAATTGCATCAAAGTAAACTGGTCAAAAGCAGCAAAAAAAAAAAAAAAAAAGGTTAGCATACTTATTTATGTACATATTCATTTATAATAACTTTGTGTTATTGTGTAACATAAAATAATTAGTCTGCCAGGTCTGTTTTCCATAGTAAAAGCTTTTTCAGCAGCAAAGTGGGTTACAGTGAAGATAAGTACTCAACTCAAAGACTGGAAAAAAACACGTTGATGCCAAAGTCACTAAATCTCATCCAAGAGGCAATTCTATTGAATCTCATCCTTTTCCAAAGCTGTTACTTTTTTGAGCATCACTGAGGGGGAAAAAAAGAAGAAAAATTCCTCTTTATGCCTGAACACACTCGAAATGATGAGCCAATTAGCGTCAAGTTGTTCTTCCTGGTGTTATTAGTGTAAAAGACTCTGGAGATGCAGGTGTGTGCGTCTATAAAGACCAATAAAGACAAATCACTGCGCCTGATCATTAAATCTAGGATAATGATAGCTTTATGTGGAGATGGATCCCAAATGCACTATCAAGCTGTGAACATAGTCAAGGTCTGTGACCATCAGAGAGTGTGCGATGAGCAGTGGGATGAAATGGTATCTGCCTGAACGCATGTCACCCCTGAGGTGGTGACGTGAATTACGGGACTGTGTATATATTTACTTGTTCTTTTCAATCTTTTACCAGTGTGACTTTTTTGATAAAAGAAGCTTCATCTTAACATAAGAGCTCATCTGATAGTTCTGAAGAGGCCACTTCTGAGAAAAGCTGCTGAAGGAAGCATCGTTCAAGTCAGCTGGCTCACATATTGGCTGCACGGCATTTCGTTTTCATGTGAACAATAAGTTTGACTGACAGCTCCGAATGAAGTCTTCAGTTAACCGCTTCAGTGGTGTAAAAAGGTCATAAATCACCCAATTACGTTGCACCTCCTCTTTATAAGTAGATATTTTGGGGGGAATATTTAAAAGGCCTCCAAGGCATATCAACGATAGTCAACTTATTGAGAGGGAGCTGCTGGGTGGCTGCTTGTGGCAGAAATAACAGATAAGCCGAATACATTTGACAGTCTTGGGCACACTGTGGAATGCCACAGTGTGACTAGGTTAAAAAGTTGGAGCAAAATTCAAGGTTGGATCTGACACCTTTGACATAGTCTATTTTAGAATAAGTTAAGAAGAATAAAAATATTTAAAAAATAAAGAAAAGTAGACAAAGATTGATTATATACATATACATATACAGTACATGTACAGTATATATAACGTATTCAATATATATGTATGCATATACATATTATGTATGCATATATATATATATACATTGTACATATATATGTATGCATGTACAGTATACATATATATAAATCACAGAGGCTAGAGAAGGTGGGCCCGTGAACTGAAGGTTGCCAATTCAACTCCCCGGACTGACGACATCAAAAAAGTGGGTGAAAAATGTGAAACACCTGCCTCTACCCTCATTTGCTCCACTCTGGGTCCTTGAGTAAGGGCCTTAACCCCCAACACATGCTCCTCCAGGTGCCCTAGATGGCACCTCTCTGCTCCACACAGAGGGTCAGCGACTCTAAGAAATTGTCTCAAATCTTGATTATTCTGATTAAAGGGTCAAATGTGTAGAAATCCCCTTTGACTCTGTCATCTTTTTACTTGACATGCTCTCTGATCACCTCACCAATGATCAAAGCTCTCTGATACACATTCTCTTCATAACAGCAAGAAAACTGATCACGGTTATTTGGATTTAACCTGACCCACCAACCACTGATCAGTGGACTCTAAAAATAAGACGTGGGCATAATGGAACAATTAACTGCTCTACTACAACTATAAACTCAGTCTTGAACCACTTTGGCTGTGGCTGCCTGCCTGGGAGGAGTCGACGAGGGACAGGACGGCCTCAGAAACCATCTTGGCTCCAGCAAACTGGTTGGTCCACTTAAGTTGTTTACTTGGTGGGGGAACAGTGTACTGGAACTACTCTGACTGATGAAGCCCTCTGGAGTGAGGGTGAAACGTTTCTACTAAAACGAAACTGTCCAGATGACCTGAGTGAGAATTATCGGATTTGATACCTGGATTATTGAGCATGAACTTTCTTATAAACTCAGAGTTTAGAAAGACTGTGAGGACCTGTTGTGAACTCTCTTAAATATAGTGTTTTTCTATTCTCCTTATTCAGCTTAGCCCTGTGTGATGACAAATATATATAATGTGTTGTTGTTTTGTTGTTGAAGGGACGGCACAGTCTCAAGACTAATAGTTTATATGTAAACTGTCTTGTTCTTGTTTTGCAATAAAAGTTAAAAAAAAATAAAAAATCAGCTTGTTCCTGTGATGGACTTGTGACCTGTCCAGGGTGTACCCCGCCCCTCGCACTGTGATTGCTGGACATGAGCACCAGCGACCCCCGTGATCCAAAATGGAAGAAGCATAGCTGGTAAAAGATAATGGATGTATGGATGGATATCCTGTCTGGAACAGGTCCCTCTTGTCAAAGAGTCGTCTTGGCTCAATGAGACTAGCCTGTATTAATAAAGGTTGAATTAATGTGTGTGTAAATGTGAAAACTGTAAAATGCTCTGCAGAATGTGGAGAGGTTAGAAGGTGTCCTTTAAACTGTGGAGCTTTGACCTTGTGTACATTTAGTATGAATAATGTTCAGAAATTAAACTCTTCTCCCATTAACACAAGGCTCAATCAAGTCTAAAGGAGAGCTATTGTGTGTGTGTGGATTTAACACAGTAACAATGTTGTATTTGATCAGTGGAACAACTAAAGTATTATACTGAGGTCTAAAAAAAGATCACCTTACAAACATTTTGACAGGCTGCTGTAGGTGGCCTAACAACTGTTGACAGGCCAAAAGCTGCCCACAATTTATGCATTTGCTATAAGGCAAGTCAGCAAAATGCACATCCTAACACCTCCCCCAACCTGCTTTTACAAAACTGACTGACAAATTACACATCAGAGAGGTGTTACTGTAGGTGTGTAGCTGTGTTAGAGACAAGTTTCTGCGATACCCTTAGAATCAGAATCAGAAACAATTTTATTGCCATGTACAGTTGCTAAAGCAAATATTTGGATTCAGTGTCTTGGTAAAACAAATGTTGAGAAGAGTTTCACTTATTTATACATATATACACACAACTAAAAAAAAGCCACTTAAAACCTGAGCCTGGTTAGTGAGGAATGTGCAGACAAAAGTTCACAGCTTTAATGAAAAAACAGACAAAAGACCACTTTTTTTTTAAAACACCAAGGGTGTGATATTTGTCCACCTCAGATCGGTTAACCCCCAGACTTACTCACACATTCCTGATTTTGAGTTCTCACCTTCTAACGTTCCGCACCTAATTTCTCACTAATATTATTATTAGACTGAGCAGTTACTGTACTGTGTTTATGAACGAGTTTCTTTGAGCAGTTCTTATCAGTGCTCATCTAGTACCTCACCCAATTCCACACCTTGTCTATGTTACTAAATGAGGTACTTTGAGCAGCTGTCACCGATGACCTAGAAATACTTTATGTCAGTATATTAGAATCACTCGATCTCAGCTTGGAGATCATCAGAAGCAACAAGGGAGGTGCCAAGCTTTGTCTGGAGGGCTACAACAAGTGGGTTGCAATCAACAGAGATCTGCTGGGTGTGTGGGTGAAGTCACAGTGTGAGAACCCTCACCCTTTTGTCAGCCATAACCATCCAGCAGATGGGACATTCTGTTTATTTATACAGCACCAAGTCACAACAGAAGTCATCTCAGGGCACTGAACAGGAACATTCATTCATAAAATAATAATTTAACATTATTTATCTGAGGAGCAGACTGCTTTGAATTTAACTCAGTCACAGACTCTCATCTTGAGCAAGCATGAAGGCGACAGTGGAAAGGAAAAACTCCCTCCTGAGGAAGAAATATTTAGCAGAACCAGGCTCAGGACAAGCGACCATCTGCTTCAACCAGCTGGAAATGAGAGGAACAGATACACAATGGCAAGTCAAGAATGACATGTTAAGATAGAAATAGTGTCAAATGAAAACTATTCAATTTTAACAATTAATTTAAAGAAATCAAGTCAATTTGTCCTCCATTAGTCTAAGCCTACAGCAGCATAACAAGCCAACTCTAATCACAGGATTTATCAAAAAAGGAAAGTCTTAAAACTGGACAATGTGTCAGCCTCACAGGTTCCACAAGAGAGGAGCCTGATAACTGAAAGATCTTCCTCCCATTCTGTTCCTGGAAACGATAGGAACCACAAGTAAACCTGAAATCAGAGAGTGAAGTGCTCTGTTAGTAAAATATGGAACAATAAGATCTCCAATATAAGATGGAGCTAGGTTGTTGAGAGCTTTGTATGTTAGAAGGAAGATTTTGAATTCGATTCTGAATTTGACAGGGAGCCAATGGAGAGAAGCTAAAACTGGAAATATCAGATCTCTGTCAGCTCATTAAAACAATGGCAGCAGCATTTTGGATTAACTGAGTGAACAATGAAGGCAGTAGCAAAAAGTCAAGAAGTCGACCTAACCAGATCCTTCAACAGGTTCACTGAGCCAGCTGGACGAGGCTCAACGCCTGTGGTGTGGGGGAAGTAGACTTCAGTGTTAAAAGATGACGCCAGCATGTAGACCAACTCTTTCTTTTACTGTGGTGATTGTGAAAGTGCCTTTTTGAGTGTATTTGTGTGTATTCTGTCATTTTCTGGTGAATGTTGACTTCATCTGAAACATTTCTGACAGTGACCCGTAGGTGGGTGTATTTCATCTGGGTAACAGTTAGTCATTTTTCTTTTTTTTAAAGACCAAGCAAGGACAAAACTGGAAAATCACATTTGTTGTGGCTCTCCTCACGTCAGACATCTTGCGTCAGTATTAAATGTGTCATGATCATAATTTTGATGTGATTGTTCTATTTTTTTTTTGGGGGGGGGGGTTCATTATTAACAAAACTCTACTAACTCATATCTTACATTTTGGAATATTTTTATGTGAATGTCAAAAAAACGGGAATCAAAGACTCAGCTTACCACTCGTATACACAAAATAATTATTACCTACAACTACCAGTGGTCTCAGTCAGTTAGTTGCATCCTTTTTAGTCTTCAGAATGTGTAAACAAAGACTTTGAATATTCCTGTGACCAAACTAGTCCTGAGTTGTTCATCTGACCTCCCTCGCACCTGAAAGTATTTAACAGTTTGCATAATGTGTTAGTACAAACAGAGGCTTCAACGTATGAATGCCATTAAGTTTGTTTGGCCTGTTTAAGCTGTATTGTGAATTTTATAGTTAAAAGTCTAGGGTTATTGGTCTTTCCATGGCAGCAGACTTGCATAATTGAAACCAAGATGGTGGCATATGATCAAAAAATGCAGAACTGATGTGAAAGTGGAAAGAAACTGAATATAGAGCTAAGGATGAGTAATTAAAGGCAAAACAGGAGCAGGTTAAGTGGGCATGGCAAGCTGACTGGTAAAGCACAGAGGCCAACTGAGGGTGAATAAGAAATGATACAGGGAACACTGGGAAGCTAAGCAGGATTTACCACAGTATGAAAGTAAACACAAGAATACCAAAACAAACCTCACAATGAAGTATAAAACCAGACGTCAGGATCTAGACTGAGGGGAAAACTGAATGAAAAAAACACAAACTGATGAGGTAAAAACAAGAAACACAAAATGCAATCAAAGGATAATCAAAATACACAGATCATGAATTCTAGCTCATTGTCTCTAAAACAGGCTGAGTTTGAGCTCTTGTTCTTCTGGTCAGTTGTGTCGTGGCTGTCTTGTATCAGGATGACTACAAAAGGTCATCACCTGACCTTAGATAAATCCATCCATTATCTTGTACATGCTTCTTCCTTTGTGGGTCACAGGGGTCACTGGTGCAGTCACTGTGCAAGAGGTGAGGTACACCCTGGACATGTCTCCAGTCCATCACAGGGACAAAAGAAAAACGAGACAACCATTTACTCTCTTACTCACACCTAGGGACAATTTAGATTGACCAATCAGTCTAACATGCATGTTTTTGGTCTGTGGGAGGAAACCAGAATACCATGCATGCATGGAGAGAACATGCAAACTCCACCCAGAAAGGTCCTGGGCCAGGATTTGCACCGGCAACCTTCTCGCTGAAAGCCAACAGCTCTACCGTGCCTCCTCCTTAGATAAATAGTTACCAATTGATTTTTATGTATGTGAATGTTTCTGTGCGGTGCTCTGAGATGACTTCTGTTGTGACTTGGTGCTATAAAAACAAACTTGAACTGTAGATGTTCAGTCATTACTTTTTATAACATACTATACCATACCATACCAATTTATTTATAGAGCACTTAAACAGACACAAGGCCAACCAAAGTGCTGTACAATAGAAACAAACAAGCACAGCGGACAGGAAAACATCAAATAAAAATATAGATATAAATAGCAGCAGAAACTAACTAAAATGGCCAAGACTGTATAGTACAGAGATGAACTTGAGAAAAGAAGAAGCGTGTTAAGAAAATAGATGTTGGTTTTTTTTGTTCAATTTGAAATCTCCTTTATGGATATGCTCTTGTTGCTCTTCCTTTCCTATGTGGAGGTTTGAGCTCCATCTCGTCGGCGGATTTAACGATGACGCTGAAACGTCTCATAAGCTCAGCCTTAACATACTGGGTAAAAATCAGTTGATGTGACTTATTTTTTTTTTTTTTTTGCTTTTCCTGAACAGAATCTGAGCTTTGTCTGATTGAAATCTTTCTTTTTATACTTTTGCAGCAGCGTTCCAGAAACAGAAGGAGGAAATTCATCTGGAAACTTGCTGCGTCACAGGTATTATTTTTTTAAACCATCCTTAATGTGTTATATATTATTTCTACACAATAAACCTTCACCTCATGAAGCTTGTCTTGTAGAGATGAACAGCATTGTTGAAAATGGAATTCAAAGACCAATTATTTATGGAATAGGTGAGTTGCAGTTGTGCCACAGAGATTTATTCTGCTGTGCTGCTGTGGTATTTGTAGCATTTTAGTTGCTTGTTTGGTTTTATTCAGGTGTAAACGTTAAAACGGGCGAAGTGTTTCCTGCCTCTTTCCCTCATAAAGGACCTGCAGAGGAGCTGCGATCAGCACGGACCTTCACTGGAGGAAAGGTACTCTGTCAAATAAAGCTTTTCTGTTGCGCGAGATTTCAGTGAAAGTTGGGATGGTGTGAAAAATGATTTTTATTTTTATTGACTTTTACTTTCCTGGAGCCTGGAACCCTGGATTCCAGTCATGAAAACCATCAAAAGGTGGAATAATCAAGCTTTTACTACTTTTAAACATTACCATTTGTTCTCAAAGTTGTTTTAAAAAGATGTTCAGCCGTTGAAATACTTTGCACGTTGTATCCGTTCTTATAAATGAATATTGCAGTACTTTACTGTACAAAGTTTCTTTCAGTTTTTCCACGTGGTCCTGCCAAGTATTGATAAATGCTGCTGCAAGGAGTCTGAAAATACTAATATAGTAGTCCCTCACTTATCGCTGGGTTGACATTCCAGACACCCCAGCGATAGCTGAAAATCTGCAAAGTAGGGACGTTTTATATGTATACCTGTATATACATATATACTGTATATATAT
>JARVJN010001887.1:14571597-14583189 GCA_031763805.1 Argolebias nigripinnis
TCATTGATTTATCATTTTGCTTGTAAAAACAAACATAGTTGAATGATACAACATATATATGTTGTGCCACTTTATGCGTAGATCCAACATCATGTCACACCACCTTTAAATGGTTGTCAATTTAAAGGTTGGACATGAACTCGTCTACAGAAAGATGGACGGACTAGCACCGTAACACATACGTGTTTAAAAACATACAAAGTCAGGAGAGAAACAAAGAAAGATAAAAGTTTATACTTAAAATGCAGAAGTAGCATTTTGGAAGAAAAAAAAGCGAGGAAAAATCTAAATATATTTATTTCCAAAAGAGGTTGGTTTGTGGTCTACAACTGTTCCACAAATATTCCTTAACACTATATTTCTAAAAACGTGGGTCTTTTGACATCTTTGATTTATAATAGAGTGAAAAAAAATTAGAAAGTTTGACAAAATGTCACCCAAGGTAAGAAAACACCACTGGATGACATTTAAGCCTTGAGGCAGCATAACATGACACATTGGCTCAGGAGAATGTCAGACGACAGTCGGTACTCACCACAGTCTGCTGAGTTCTGAAGACATAAGTCTGTCTTAGATGGACAAAAGTACATTGAACATGTATTCTGTGTACAGATGACTTCAGATTCTAGTCGCTTTTAGATAAAAACAAACGTCTGAGTCTTTGAGCCAAAGACGAGGACAAGCGTCTTGGCTAAGGATGTCTTAACCCTTTTAAGAGTTTTTAATGACCTTCTTTTAACTGTTGATTCAGGAAGCACTGCTGTTTTTGTGCTTTTAGATAGTGTGGACCACAACATCTTGTTGTCACGACTTGAGCAGGTGGTTGGCACCAAAGGCACAGTTTTATCCTGCAGTGTCGCCGCTGTGTTTACAGTATGGTTGACACACGGCGGCGCATGGCGAAGTGCTGTTCTTTTACGGACCAGCAGGTGGCAGTATCTTCTAAAACCTGTACATATGTTGCTAGAAAGGGTGTAGAAGAAGAAATTACCGTAGAAGAAGAACTGTTTGAAATCACACAACAACAATAAAATGGCTTTCCGCTCGCGTGCTGAACTGTTGTCTTTTAAAAGGAGCAAACCATCATAGAACAACAGTTATTGTGTCTTGCAGTTTTAATGCATGGAGTCAACGGAGGAGGAAGCGATCACTTGACTTTTAGCAAAAAAACAAAACAAAAGAAAAGTCCAGATCAGGGATGAAGAAGGGGAGTTTAATACATTTGTATCACATACAAAACATTCCTCCATGCGTCGCGACGCCGTCTCCACGACCACAGCGGCGCAGACAGCTGCAGGCTCTGGCGTGAAGAGCGCGAAGGCTGTCGGGTGAGGTCCCCACCCGACCTGTCAATCAATTCAGTAGCGCCCACGGCGCGCACACTAGCCTTGCAGAGTTTCAAAAAATCAGAGGTGCGCGACACGCGCCAAAATGACTCGCAGGGTCTACGCGCAGGGGCGGGACGGTGATATTATGTCACTTTTGGCGTGCGCACCCTGGCGCACTGCGCGACGCGTCGAGTATAAATCTAGTTTAACCCTGATGCATGCTCAATAATCCAGGTAGAAAAAAAAAAAAGGTGTCCGGTCCTCTGGACATTCAAAAACAAAACAAAACAAAATAGTAGAAACGTTTCGTCTTTTGGACGAATATACAGTATATATATATAATTCTCTGTAAGAAATGCTTTTGGTATCCAAATGTTTTCAGTTTCAAACATTTTGTTGTTCCAGAGAATCACGGGTGAAAAATTTGAAGCTGGGATAAGATTCTTTGGACAAGCCATCAATGGAGACATGGACCTCGGAGATGATGGACTCCCAGATATTGTGGTTGGGTCACAAGGTTCTGCTTTTATCTTAAGGTATGAACTTCGCACGAGCGGTTCAGTTCGCTTTATTAGTAAAATATTAAAATATTAAATAGGTTTAATTTTACCACCAAAAAGAAGGCTGAGGACTTGAAAAGAGTTCATGTTCCACTTTTTGTCAAACCGTACAGATGAGGTTTGGTGATTTCAGAACAGTTCTATGTTTTCCCAGACTGAAAACATGAGCAGGTTTCATAGAATTTCATTTCATATTATTGTGAAACTTAACTGTATAGTGACCGAAAGAATGAGATAGCAGATACAAGCAGTTGAAATGAGTTTCCTCCGCAGGGTAGCTGGACTCTCACTTAGGGATAGGGGGAGAAGTTCAGTTATACAGGAGAGACTCAGAGAATCGCTACTCCTCCACGTCGAGAGGAGCCGGTTGAGGTGGTTCGGGCATCTGGTAAGGAAGCTCCCATGGGCGCCTATAAGGGAGGTGCTTTGGGCATGTCGGACTGGGAGGAGACCCCAGGGAAGACCCAGGACACGCTGGAGAGACTATGTCTCTTGGTTGGCCTGGGAACACCTTGGAATCCTCCCTGGAAGAGGCTGTGGAAAGAGATGTCTGGGCCTCCATGATCAAGCTGCTGCCCCAGCGACCCGACTTCAGAATAAGCGGAAGATAATGGATGGATGGATAAACTGTATAAAGACACTTATAATTCCCTCATCATGCGACTTTACATGCTTTTATTCTATACTGTATTCAGGTCTAAGCCCGTGTTTAACGTCACGGCCCACCTGTCGTTTCATCCTGGAACAATCAGCATTGAAAACATCGACTGTTTTCAAGTCAGCGATAAAGATTTACCAATGGTTAATGTGACAGCCTGCTTTGAAATGGTGGAGGCAACCAACACCAAACCAGGTGGGGGCCTCTTTAAAAACACGATATGTAACATCAACTATCTCACTGATACTTCAATCCCATCGTCTGACTCTGCAGAGGCAGCGAGCTCAGGACTGAACATCTCGTACACGCTCAACGTGGATCAGGCGAGACAAACAAATCGAGGATTCTTCTCTCCGAACGAGAAGACGAAAAGAAGCGTTACTCACACCTACGAGATGGTTGACAACAAAACGTGCTTCAACCATTCTGTCTTCATGCCAGTAAGAAAATTAGTTAACATCAAACTTTCTCAAATATAAAGACTTCTGCTTTTGGTAACTGCTCCCTTTTTATTTTGCAGAAATGTGTTAGAGACACGTTATCGCCCGTCAACATCAGGTTGAACTTTTCTCAAGCTGACGGCGAGAACTCGGGGGTGGTGTTGAACGTGGACAGCAGGAGACAGGCTGTCGTTGAGGTACAGTGAATGAAACAAGATGAAGGCCATCAAAAATTAAACATTAACTTTAAAAATAAGGAAACATCTGTTTGGCTGAAGTTACATTTAGATTAGTTACAAACTAAAGATGTGATGGTGGCGCAGAAGTTAGAGACGGCCAGCCTGTGATCGGAAGGTCGCCAGTTCGATCTCCCCAGACAAACATCAAAATGTGGGTGAGAAAGGTGAAGCACCTCCACCCTCATTTGCACCACTCTGGGCCCTTGAGCAAGGCTCTTAACCCTCACTGTCTGCTCCCCTGGATGCGCTAGATGTCAGCTCGGTGGTCTGTTGCATCAAGAAGGGCATCCATTGCCTAGTCTTTGCACGAGTTAATTCGCTGTGGCGACCCCTGAAGAAGGGAGCAGCCGAAAGAGAAAGAGAAGAAAACAGACTAAAGATGTAAGAACGTTTCATAAAAGAAATGTTATTTTCCATCAGCCTTTGACCCTCTGGTTTTACTGAAACGCCAGCTTCAGATTCTCGAGGCCTGAAAGAAACTTTTAACATAAAACTCCACCTCAGAGTGCAACATGAAGACTTACAAATCCTGCTTTCTATTCAAGACCATTTAACAAACGTTTCGCATAAACAATACAGGTAGTCCTCGACTTACGAACGAGTTCCGTTCCTACGCCCGTTCGTATGTCGAAAACGTCGTAAGTCGGAAAACACATACACACTGGCCACCACTTATACACGCACATGTACGGTACTGTACAGTTACCAAGCACTTCGCCTATCCTAACACAGTACCCTACATAATTAGCAAAAAACACATACAGTACATTTGGAGCCATAATGAATGAAAAATTGTTAATTTCTTACTGGGAGCTGGTCGATTCTTCCTCTGTCTGTTAGCATGTTAGCTCGTGCACCTCCGAGCTCTTGCAGCTTCACACGGTCCACAGCATTTACAGCAACGTCTGTTAGCATGTTAGCTCATTGCTAGCATGTTAGCACATTGCTCAGTTGTAGACTCTCTGCTTCGTAAACCTCCGCTCCAAAAAAAGGTCTCCTGTATTTCCATGCACGGTCCAGCAGTCCAGAGTTAGCATATTAGCCCCTCCTGACCTCCTCTGCTCCGGTCTGCCTGAGTTCTCCTGAAAGTTTCCAGCGTGTCAAGCTCCCCCCTCCCTCCCTCCTGTAAGTTTTGTTTTGGTGCCGTATTTTCTGGTGTAAAGGCGCATAAACCGCGTAACTCGAACAATGCTTTTCAATGGGAGGGCGTTCGTAACCGCAAAACGTTGTAAGTCAAGGCCGTCGTAACTCGAGGACTACCTGTATATGGATGTTAATTTGTCTGCCCACACAACAGTTTTCCACTTTGCATCAGGCTATTTCGAATGAGCTTTGACTCAGAGAAGACGACAGCTTTCTTGGATGGTGTTCACGTATGCTTTCTTTACGTCTTTAACCTGCATTTATAGATATGGCAAAGTGTATTAACAGATAATAATTTGTGAAAGTTCTTGAGCCCGTTCAGGTCTGTAACAGAATCAGACTTGTTTTTAATGCAGAGCCACCCGAGGGCCTGGAGGCCGATGTTGACTTTCAGCCTTCTTCTTTGCACACAGAGGGTTTTCCAGATTCTTTGAATATTTTTTTGTTATTTTATAAATTGTAGGTGATGGGATATTCAAAGTCTTCCCAGTCTTTCTGTTGAGGAACATAATTCTGGAATTGTTTTACTATTGTATTTTTCTGACTATAAGGCGGACTTGAAATCCTGTTATTTTCTTAAAAATCGACATTGAGCCTCATAATCAGGTGCACCTTATGTATTAATTCTGGTTGTGCTTACTGACCTCGAACTGATTTTATGTGGTTACTGTGAATGAATTGAATAAAGTTTGACATAGCTGACTGTTTTGTTTTGCTTAATTCGTCTCAAGTATGAAAACAGACCCGCTCATTGATATTGCGCCTTGTAGTCAGAAAAATACGGTATGTGTAAACACATTTTTTTCACAGACTGGCGAACCCATGCTCGTCTTTAACACTGTAAGTTTCAGCCTGGATTAATGAGCATGAACTTTGATGTTAATTAAGCTAAGTTGTTGCTCTTCCAGCTGTTTTATTTTTTATTCATACCACTCATTTTTACAACCTTTTGTTGTCCTTGTTTCATCTTGTTTAATTTATGGTTCTGCCTAAAATTATCCTATTCAAAAACAGTACAAATTCATAGTTCAAACATGTGATTTATTTACTTTGTTCTATTGTGCGCAAAATATTAGTGTCTGAGATTTTTCTATACATTGTATTTTGTTTTTAATTTACATTTTACACAATAACCCAGCCTTCTAAAAAATGTTGTTAAAAAATGTCCACCTTTGTACTTTTCCCACAAATCTGACGTTTTGTGTTTGTGTTTCCTTGCTTCATCGCAGGGCATTACCCGGCATGATGCAGTGGATCAGATCACAACGACCCGGGGAGAGCGGCATCAACATCATCACTGCAGATTTTGTCGAACTAGGAGAATTCATCAGCGCTGTCATCAGTCTTAACTATCACCACCTGGATGAAGACGACGACGATGCGACCTGAGAGCCCACAGCGGGGCGTCGGAGAGCGCAGGAGACGCCACAGTGGGCGGAGTGGGCGGGTCTGGGCTCTCACCCTTTTTCTCTTTGGCATTTATTTCAGAAAGGAAGCTGCACACTTCCTTTCACTTTCTTTAGGGCTATAGAGGACTGAGAGGGCTTGAGAAGAGATATGTTAGGTTGGAGCACTCTGAGAATGAGGTTTGTCCTGTTTCGGGGGTATAAAAACTTTTCCTGTTCTCATTTCCTGCTGTAAAAATAACCTGCTTTTCCCCACTAATCAACTGCACTGTTCTAACAGATTAGGGCTTAAAACGCTCTACTAATTGTACCTTTACTCAAGTCTTAATATTGTAGTGATAGTAACAGTCTGTTCAAGGATGTTTAAATAAATACTGTATGTGTAATTGAAATTATTGGCTCTTGTATGTAGCTTGCTTTTCTGTGTCTGGTTTAGAAAATCAGTCTTATTTTTATGTCCTTTTTAAACAATATGCATCTGCGGTCAGATCCCTGCAGGTGTTGTTTCCCCTTTCTTTAAACGCCTCCATCAGCTTGAATGCAGTGTGTGTTTAAAATGTGTTGTCGCGATTGTGTTTGTTACGCCCTCAGTTTTTATCTCCTATTGGCTTTTTACTCAGTAATGGCCTCAACTGAAGTCGGATTGCATTCATCAGGCAGTCCTAAATGAAAGTGTGGACTGATTGATTTGAAGCATTGATTCACCGATTCAAAACCACAAAAGGAAGAGAGAGAGAGAGAGCGAGAGCAAGAGTGCAGCTTGGCTAGCTGTTGGAAAAGCACCAATCACGTTGTTACATATATTCTATTCATGTGCTCTCCTCACAATAATTGTCACATTTATGGCGCAATGAAAAACACAAGAAAAGCATCAGCTCTCACTATAGGAAATGCACTACATGCAGCCAGCCGTTCCTAATGGTTATTACGAAGCATTCGTTGTACTATGTGCTGGTTTCTGAGTCGTGACAGCAACGTGTGAAAATATATTATATTTGGGGACATGACTGTGTAACCATTTCACAGTCTCTCTCCTTTGCTGGTAGCTTGCCCTCTCAGTGTTTGGGCTTGATGCAGCAATTCTGAGTCATGAGGTGCATTGTGGTGGTGGTGTTGTGTCTTTTATAATAACAGGTGACAAAACTTCTTAATTTTCTTCATCTGTTAAAAGGATAATGGGTCAGGGAGTGTAAATGCCAATAATAAATGTACAGATATAATCTAACTGTAGCTCTTTCATGGAGATTACATGTTTCTATATCCCTGATTTTGTCTTGTGGAACTGCTGGCACAGCACAATTCTACACTCGTTTTTATTTTGGCGCTTTTATATTATACATTTTTTGTGTGTATTTTGTGACCATAACATGTAGTAAAATAGCTCTTGGAAAAGTGGGAGAAAAGATTATGCTTTTTATTCAGGAAACAGAATTTCGTATCTGTTAAATATTCCCACTCCTTGAATTAATTTGGCATTTTCTGTAGAGATTGTATTCTGCCAGGACGTTGTCGTCAAGTTTAGTATTGTACTGTGAAGCCAAAATAAAAATGTAAAAAAAAAAAAAAGCCAGCTCACTGAGTTGGTAAATGTGTGTTTTGTGAGTAATTGTCGTTTCTAATGGTCTCCCTGAGTTACTGAGATTAAGCCTGAAAGTCATATTTGTATTATAAGCTTCAACGCTTCCACCTCTGTGTGGTCCATGCCATGTTTTTTTTACTTATTGTGGAGCATTTCTACATTCTGGAATAGCAAATGTCACTGCCAACAAGATGTAAATTCAGTTCTAACTAGAAGTCATTCACATTTATATAACTTGAGCTGCCGAACTGCTCTCCTTTTTCAAACACGTGTGCTCTTCACTTTTGTGCATGAGAAAAAGTTTTTATAAATACTGATTGCTGTACATCAATAGGATCCATTGTCATTTTTACATATTGCCCTGAACAGCATGTTAATGTGAAATTAAGATGTCCCTTCCCTTAAAAAAAAAAAAAAAAAACTGCAAAAGCTTAGATTTATTTTTTAAGTGTTGCACTACCACACCCCACTCTAAACCACTTAAATATGAAGGTTGCAAATTGTGTTGTGTCCTACCTGGTCCGAGCTGTTGTCATTGCCCTTTTTTTCTGATGTGGAGTCTTTTGCTGTTGTAAAACCCCAAATCATTTTGCTCAAATTAAAGTGACTGTTTTTAGTGGAAAAAGCTCCGTCCAATAAAGCTTCTTTGCCTTTGAGTTGAAGTGTTATTATATGAACAGATGTTGAGTGGTTATTGGTTTCTGTGACTTGTACAAGAACACCCACTTTTAATGTTATCAGTTATCATGTTATTTAGTTGTTATCATAACCCATAGGTTTCCTTCAGCCTGTAGCAGGCTCAGTAGGTTATCACAGAATTATCAGGGTTAGGGTTATAGCTGAACATAATTATTGTGCTTTATATATTGCTGTACTGTATATGAATTGATCAGAATGTTGCACATATCAAACAAACAGGAAACAACAAATCCTCATACTAAATTAAAGCCTTATAACTGTTAAATCTGGAATTCATTTTAAGGAAATCCTTGATATTCCGCTTAAAAGTAGTAAGTAAATTGTAAATAAAGGTTTTAAATAAAGTTAACAAAAAAAAACTTCCACTTTTAGATGCAGGCGAAGCTGCATATTATCAGCGATAAGAACGTACTTTTAAACCTACTAGGAGGTACAGTCTGAAGGCAACCTATGAGGATGATGAACTGATTACGGTCATTTAATAGGCTGATAACATTCGAAGCAGCTGACAAGAAGGTTTAAAAAAAGGCATATTTTTAGATTTTGTACAGATCTTCAGAGCTAGCCTAGAATGCAGTGCAGTGTCCCTGCATAAAAAAAGAGCATGGGCAGCAGCACCTGGGTGACCTTCTTGCAGGAATAATAAGGTTTTGCTTGAATAATGGAGCAATGCAAAATCCATAAAATAGCATTTGCATGAACCACTATAAAACCTTTGATATTGGAGTTATTTTAAGATGGTCCACCTACGTCCTGCTTGAACTAGCCATCAATTTGATTAAAATTATACTTTGTTTTCCAAATTGAGGTTGTTCAAACAGCGGTTCAAATCTATCTGCAACTGGTATGGTTAATAATTGTTTGTATTTTCACAGATCCCCACTTAAAAATATTTGAATTCTACCTTTAAAAGGAGAATCACTGCTATGAGCAATTAGCAGGGTTCTTCCCCTCGAAGCCACTATGCTGAGATGTGTTAAAGGAGATAATCTCACACTAAAGCGGGATGAGTATCACATTCTTTGTTGGCACATTTCACAGGAGGTGAGAAAAACAGCTGCACTTTAACTGATCACAAAATAGGAAGGTTCTTAAAAACCTTTTTTTTTTGTACTTATTTCCTCAAGTCACTGCAGGTCTTTTATAAAGCTGAGCTAATAAGAAAAGTATTTATTTTTTTAAATCACAAATCCAGAGAATGGGTTCCACACAAATCATCATTTGTAGAAGAAACAACGTGTGGCTGAGAGTGTGTGCACATCTGTGTCTGTCACGCACACAGCAGTGAAGAGGAGGTAAAGGTGTAGGAGGCAGAGATGGATGATGGCATTCAGACAGTTTAAAGAGGGGCAGTGATGAGACGTGCACACTTTTATGAAAGTTTGGAGAGTGTGCAGGAGGAGGAGGAGTGATTTTACCAGTACTTCTGTTCTACTCTGAAGGCGCATGTGCACAAGATGACAACTGAATTGCCAACGACGTGTTCAAGTTTTGCTTTTGCCATAAAGGCCTTTAAAACGTACTGTAAGTTAACACAATGAGGATGTATACAAAATAACAGATCAAAATGAGACATGTCAAAGGGAAAGCAGGCAATATGTAACATACGGTCAAAGAAAAGGCATTTACTTATTACTTTATCACCAAAAGATCCACAGATCAGAAGAAGCCCGTGATCACTTGTGTTCATTTTAACCACTGAAAATGTCACTGTCTGAGTTTTGACTGCAGAATTGTTTAATTTTTTTTTTATTACATTTATTCATTTTACATTAAAACCCAAAAGAAAAGAAAAAACATCAACATATATATGAATTAAATATACTTTTTTCCTCTCTGTTCCTGTTTGAGGATTGGTCCCTTATTTTGACGCCAAAGACAAATTACTCGTTTCTCAAGGTGCATTTCAGTTCTGACCATCAAAAATGTTTGTTATATTAACTGCAAGCTTGTGAATGCAGCACTTTTATTACAAACACTGCATATACAGCATTTGAATTTTACTGCTGCATAATTCATCCATTATCTACTCGCTTCACAATTCAGTTTATTTATACAGCACCAAGTCACAACAGAGGTCATCTCGGGGCACTGGACGGAAACGTTCATATAGATAAAAAGTAAGTTAATAACATTATTAACTGAGGAGCAGACTGCTTTGAGTTTAACTTTATCGCAGACTCTCGTGTTGAGCAAGCATGAAGGCGACAGTGGAAAGGAAAAACTCGCTCATGAGGAAGAAACCTCCAGCAGAACCAGCCTCAGGACAATCTGCTTCATGCTAGGCAACATGTGTGATTTACTTAAACATAATTCAACTTATTTAATTTAAATGTGTGAATATGTATTGGCAATTAAAGTAAAGTTCACTGATGTACTTTATATGAAAAGAAAACTAAAGTCCTAACACGCCTTGAAGGAAGGCATATCTCCTTTCAGCTGAAAACGTTAATAAATGTTGGTAATACTTTTAACTTGAATCTCTCTGACTGATCATTGCACCTTTTCTCCATGTAGCTCCGAACCAATGAGAGGAAAAGGTAAATAGACTGAAAAGTCTGACCTGGTGTATTACATTCCTCGACAATACATAGATGCATAGTGTTAGAGTAATTAAAATAGATAGATAGATACAAAGATACATACATACTCTATTAATATCAGGGGGGTAATTCCTACATTCCCCCACCAACAAATGAAGAAATACAGTACATAAAATTATCAACCACACGCAAAACTGTATAATATGAATGCTTATTACACGCAATATCAAAAGACAAAAATAAATAAATAAAAACTAACGAAAATGCATTGCAAAACAACTGCATTATATCAAAAACATGTATAAAATGCACTTCAATGCAATGTCTACTTTGACGTTCTTCGTTACCGCTCCTTGTGCCCTTTAGCGATGATTCTAATGCAGGTATGATGAAATCAGTGCAGAAACCCATGGGGTGGGTCAGTAAAAATAAATATAATTATTGCCTTCTGATTGTTTCATTAAAATCTGTCCAGTAGTTTGTTGGATATTTTGCTAATAGTTAAAATGAGTTATCAGATTGTTGAAGAAGAAATCAGATGAAGTTAAGAAGTGAGAAGAAGATTGATCAAAGCTCACGCTCAATAATCCAGGTTTAAAAAAAATAAAAATAAAAGTTCAGTCAGGTCATCTGGACGTTTTTATTTTTTGTTGAGACATTTCGTCCTTCATCCAAAGGACTTCATCAGACCGAGCACCCACAACAACCATCTTATCACCAACAAACTGATTGTTCCACTATGTGAGTGGGCTGCTTGTCAGACTGAGTTTGTCATGACTCCTCGGACTGATGAAGTCCTTTGGATGAAGGATGAAATGTCTCAATAAAATAAATAAACCATCCAGATGACCTGACTTAACTTTGATGGACTGAATGACACTCCTTAAACGTAGAATGATGACATAGATATTTGTCTTAAAAAACAACTACTAACAACTTATTAGAGTTAAAATTGTACTAATTATCACATCAAAGTTACCAAATTGGTATAAACTTA
>JARVJN010001887.1:15075601-15085924 GCA_031763805.1 Argolebias nigripinnis
AACGGGGTAATTTGTTACCCCCCCCCCCCCCCCCCACACACACACACACACACAAACCAAGCTGCAGCTGTTCAGGCTTTTCATATAAGTGCTTATTTCATAATTTCGCAGCACAATAAACGTCAGCATGACAACAACCTGAGCTCAACAACAAAAGCTCTGAGCTGGACTGAGCTATTTGAATTTTCATCAGTCTGCAAGAAAAGTGGTTCTACACATGTGAGAGGAAATAAATATAAATATGAATTTATCTTGTTCTATTTCGTGTAAGCTCTGCCCTTAAAACCACGCCTATTGGTTAATCCCACGCGCTTCGCGCCAACATTGAAGACTTTTAATCCATGCCCACCTGCTGTGGGCCCCGCCTTAGGTCCACTATAAAACCAGGGTGGACCATAGTTCTGCTTCCGATTTTTCTTCAAAGCCAACAACGAACAAACTACTAAGATGTCCAGACCATCATTCAAGAGCTGCCCACGCGTGGCCTGGGCTTCATCCTGGCCTCCGACCTGCACAACGTATGCGAGGGGTGCCTTGGAGCCTTCCACGTGCAGCAGGCTATGGGGCCCCATTCTGCCTGCCCAGCGTGCCTCCGACTGACGGAGGAGGAAAGACAGCGTCGGATGGAGCTCTTCTCCGGCGGAGTCGCAGCGCATCTGCCGACGGAGGATGCAGCGGATTGCGGGTGGCTACGAGAGCTAGCCCAATTGGCGTCCTCGGAGACAGCTAGTGGCGGCGGTCCTCCTCCATTGGAGGCTCGGAGCCAGCCTCGCTGAAAAAAAAAAGTTAATTACACTAGAAATGTTTATGTTCCTTGATTTTTCCTAGTGCGATGCATCAGTAGAAGGAGTGAGGGTGTATTCTGGCGGTAACGTTGTAGCTCACCTGTGACAGTAGTTTCTACTTTCTCATCCTTTCAAAATAAAAGCACAATGGTAGAAACATACTTCAAGAGATTACTTCAAGGGATGTGTGTTGTGTTGAAAATTAAACCCCGTCTGGAAAAGCACTGTGATGGTGAGTGTACAGTTTGGTGCAATACCGTACCATACCATTTTATTTATGAAGCACTTTAAACAGGAACAAGGCCAAACCACAGTGCTGAACAAACAAACAAACAAACAACAGGAAACACACACAATGAAGTACAAAACAAAAGACATAAAAACATTGCAGATCATAAATAAAATGACCAAGTACAAATCAGCTGGTGTTGAAAGCAACAGAATAGTAGTGAGTCTTTAACCGGGATTTGAAAACTAAGAGGGAGGGGTTCTGTCTGACAAGCAGAGGTAACTCGTTCCAGAGTCTTGGGCCTGCTACAGTGAAAGCCCTGTCTCCTCTGCGTTTAAGACGAGTCCCTGGAACTGTTAAAAGCACCCAGTCCTCGGACCTCAAAGCACGTGGTGGGACATATGGGTGTATCAAATCCGAGAGATAGGTGGGGGCGAGACTGTTCAGTGATTTGTAGACGTACATGATAATTTTGAACTGGATTCGAAGATGAACCAGTAGCCAGTGCAGGGAGGCCAAGACTGGTGTAATGTGCTCTCTTTTGCCTGTACTGGTTAAAAATCGGGCTGCTGCGTTCTGGACCAGTTGTAATCGTGCAATGGTGGTCTGACTGATACCAAACAGAAGTGAATTGCAGTAATCAAGCCTAGATGTAATAAATGTGTGAATTACTGTCTCCAGGTTATTTGTGGACAAAATGGGCTTCAGCTTAGACAGTCACCTCAGCTGGAAAAAACCAGGATTTAACGATCATGTTTACATGACTGTTTTATGGAAGGATCCATTATCACTCCCAGATTTGTGACTCTTCGTTTTTCAGACAGGGCTAGAGCAGAAAGGTTGATGCAGTGGTTCGTGATTGTGTCGTTGGGAGGGAACAACATGACTTCAGACTTCTTTTCTTTGAAACTTAAGAGATTTAAAGCCATCCAGTCCTAGATGTCAGCCAGGCAGTCGAGCAGAGGTTGAATAGAGCATGTACCATTGTGTCGGGGAGTAAATTTGACAGTCATCGGCGTAGAAGTGAAAGGGTATGTTGTGTTTCCGGACAATGACACCAAGTGGCAGCAGGTATAAAGAGAATAGGAGGGGATCCAGGATGGACCCCTGCAGAACCCCTGAACCCCCAAATCAGCTGAAAGCTTTTCAGGTAATTAGTTATAGTTGAGTAGTAAATTTGGACATCTTAGTGCTCTTATTTAGATATGGAAGCAAGTACTTTGTACTTCTTCAAACATCCCTTCATTGTTTTGGTTTAGTTTTTGATAAATAAGCACTGACTCGTGCAGTTTTTAATCCGACGTTACATACAGTATATACTTAACTAAAGGGTTAAACAGACTTGTGAAGCTCCAGGCATTTCTATTAGGATCTCCAGAGCTGTAAAAGCTTAAAACGGCACATAAACAGAGGGATACAAAAGATGGTTTAGCTGCCTATTTACTGGATTTCAGCAGCCCCTAAAGTATACAGTACTGTATAACTTTACATGTCCCCTTCACTGTAACTGGTTGCTTTCCAAACACTTTGAATATTTAGACTTAGTGCACCAGGTTTGGGGTTCAGTCTCTTTAAATGTATTATTTTCTGAGCTCAGGCTTCCTTTTCTGTGCTCCCATGCCTCATTTCATCTTCAAGTCTTTTTGTTTTTGTCTCTGCTGTTTTGACCATCTGAGGCTATACTTAAGTCTTTCATTGGTTTTTCAATCACGGCTTTGTAATTGTTAACAGACACCCATCAAAAACAACCCGAGCCTTTGCCTTGTGCGTTTTCTACATCCTCTGCTTTAATTTGAGCTTTATAGAGGAATCTTTTCTGTGGCAGTAACTTGTCCACAAAGCCAATTCACTTCTTTTTTTTTGTAGGAGAAAGACGTTTTTTGACTCAAAGTTTTTGCCACCCATCTATCCAGCTACTTAATCCCATTCCTCTTGTGACCTCACCCATTTTTACTTTCTTAAAATGCATCAATCAGAGAGTTTCAGTCTTAGCTTTCCTCCAAACCATCTACCGTAGTTTTCCCTTTCTTCCCACTTACCCACTGCTCTTCCTTACCAGTTGTGGGTTGAGTGTGATCAGTTTTGTATGCTTTCAATGAGCAGGCTTTGTGGGCTCTCAGATGGTAGTGATTGGGTGGTTTTGTGAGACTTTGTGGAGGGTAAGCATCATAGCGTGCTGTAGAGCCTGCCCAGAGAAACCACACAGCTACATCAACAGTGCTGCAGCTCTTTTTTCTTCTAGTTTTCTCCAGCACATGTTCAGCTTCTCACAGTATCCTTCTCTCCTTTTCAACTACTGTCTCCTTTTTTTATATATATAGTTTCCTCTAGGTTTGTACTTTCTTTGTTTTTCAATGTGTAAGTCTGTGTGTTTTTGGTTAATGCTGAAGATGTAAGGCTTTGGGTATTATTTCTCTGATCCAATTTATGCTGGTGAGTCAACTTGGTGTTTGAATAACTTAGGTAAAAAAAAATCTCTAGTATAATGTTATAGATCTTTAGAGTTTCATTGTTTTAATTATCATGCCACATGTGTTTCATTAAAGCAAGTCAATGTTTCCCATTAATTTTGGAGAAATATTTAGTTAATTTTTTTAGAGGTTTGACATCACTCCTATAGCATCCAACTTTACATCCTAAGCCTTTTGTTCTTTTGTTTCTTCCTTCATTAATGTTGAAAAGGATTATTTAGATTATTAATCTTATCGTGAGGCATTTTTTTAAAATTCTTGTAAAACACGGGGTCTTTTCAGACAAAACGTTTGGTTGCTCATATGCTGCCCATATATTCTCACTTACTGGAATACCTTCTTTGCACTCATATGTTTCAAATGACATGACGCCAACAGAGTCATCCTATTTTCCTGTAACCAATTAGCTTTGCTGTAATGAATCTTGGGGATCGTGTAAACTGCATCAAAGTCTTGTCTGTTGTTACATGCATGAGGTGCCAAAACTCTGTTGCAGTTCATACTGTCTGGTCTCCCACAGAAAGTGTTGTGTCAGCTAGTTACAGAAGATGATGTTACAACTCAGGAACTAATGAAGCGTATGGGTGTGCCAGCTAAAGAGTACCAAGCTGAAGTATTAAAAAAGGTACTTTTTTAAATACAATTGATCCAACTCTTGCTCACAATAATACTGAATTTAATTATTTTGACTGCAATCTTTCCTTCATTTCAGATGGTGACACATGTTCAAGAATTGATTGAAAAGGGTCACTGCTCTCAAAGTGGCAGAGATAAGAGGTAAAATAATTTATCGAGGAAAACTAGCACTGCAAAACTTAGAATAAACTGCTGATTTATTTGGTAAAGTGATTATGAACTGGCATGATAAAAATTAAAAATCAAGATGTTATCAGAGAATGTGATGTTCAAATATTCATTTCACTGTGTTTCTATGTTGGAGCCAACAATGTGCAATCAATGTTTGGAGTGGTAGCTAGTTACTTACTGTAATTTCTGGACTATTGAGCACACCAGAATATACGCCGCGCCCACTAAATAAAAAAATAAAAAAATATGTTGTACATATATAGGCCGTACATGTCTATAAGCTGCGAGTCTCCACATTGTAAATTGAGATATTTACACATAACGATTTTTTAAACTAATTAAGTACATACCGGTAACATACACAAATATGTACAGTAAAAAAAAAAAAATGTTGAATAGTGCCTGTAACACAGCTGGTTAAAATAAATAAATACACTAGCCTACCAGGAAAAGTCATCAATCATAAATCTGAACCACCACCATGGTCCACCTCTAAAATCTTGAGTTTTGTTTTTGATGGCGATTGTTTTGGTTTTCAGTCAATCTGCACGGTGGAAACACCTTGGCCGTCTGCTCTCTTGAGTTTTCACCCAGTCTTTAAGAATGTTTTCAAATTCGGGCGAGCTGCCTTTAAAAAAAAAAAAGTTACCTCTGAAAGCTTTAATCATCTTTTTGCATTGACTCAGTTCTTCACGCTGCTGTCTCCAACGTCTCACCCTCGATTCATTGACGCCAAGCTTATGTGCAGCAGCTCTATTTCCTTCTTTGACAGCCAGATCGATCTCCTTTAACTTGAAAGCTGCATCATTTCTTTGTGTGTTTTCTATGATGAGGTATGTGCATGAAGCACAAAATAACAGATCGGAAAAATTTAGTAGGAGTGCGTTTGATTTACGGTAATTCGAAGTTTCATTGGTCCACTGTGATCTGTAGGGTGATTTCATTGGTCTATTTTTTTTTACCTTTATTCATACAGGTATTCTCATTGAGTCATGAGGACCCACCCCACAAGACAGATGCATATTGGGCAGATATGTGAGCGCTTGGGTGTGACGAGGCTAAATGTTTTGGCGGCAGGAAGCTCGTTAGCCTGTCAATTTTTTTTAAATATAAATTAGCCACAGCACTGTATAAGCCACAGGGTTCAAAGCCTGTGGAAAAAAGTTACGGCTTATAGTCTGGAAATTACTGTGATCCATATGTGCAGTTTCAGAGGACATCAACGTGAATTATAGATAATTCATGACAAAGATATTTTTGGCTTACATAACACTAGTTTTACTACTTCAGTGCCATTGTCTATGTAAAAATCCCAAGTTTTTACAAAAAGGTTTGTATAAAAAAATGATTGTAATGCAGATGAAACGAAACCAGTATCTGGATATCACAAGTGAACATAAAAACTTGGCATCCTCTTATATAAATGTTATTGTTTTACATATTTCTTATAACTCCGTACAGGTCTTTCTGTGATCATATTCTGGCTACATCAGAAGTTTTTGTGCCCATCGTCACATGTCCTGAGGCTTCTCCTCTCATTGGCGCTTTGCTGCAAAATACAGTGTCTTCCATCTCAGAAGACTTCTTCACTGCCCTGAGCTCTACTCATTCAAGGTACTGGATCATATTATGTTGTTATAATACATTAAAGTAGTTTCACACAGTTGTTCTTGTGCTCAAATTCTATGTGTGAGCTAGACGAGGCAAACATTCCTCTGATTTAAAACATAAACTGGTGGCTGTGGAAGCTTTTTAAAATTAACAAAGACTTAAATGCAGTTTGTTAATACTTGTGAGCCTTTTTATTTTTAATTAACACATTTAAAAAGTCAGTTGGACAGGTCACCCTTGGAAGAGAGATCTTGCGCTCAGTGGGTTTTTACTGCTTAAATAAAGGTGATGATGGGAAAGGAAATAACTTTCAGTGTTGTTCTTGACCAACTTATGTGAATTCTGTAAAATGTGAACAAACCAAGGATTTGATTACAGTAACACACTGTCCAGAGGACCAGACTTAGCTTTTTTAGATTTTTCTACCTGGATTAATGAGCATGCATCAGGGTAATGAACACAACCATTCTGTCCATCGAGACTAGCTTAGTCAGTTCTGTTTGTTTTTTCAGAAATGGCCTGCCATTAGAGGAGCAGGCCCAAATCTCTCTGTGGTATCACCGACTGGCCAGCCTGGAGGAGGCAGTGCTCAGTCTGCTGCAGTCTGTTACTGCCACCGGGTCAACACCACAAAATGTGGAGCAGCAAGTAACAAAGTCACTGCTGGTGAGGCTATTATACATCTATACCTCCTTCTTCTTTAACTGCTTCTTCCTTTCCGGGTTGTGGGGGTTGCTGGTCCCCATTCCCAACTGTCACTGTGTCACCTGGACAGATTTCAAGTTTTGTAAGGAATGCAGTATGTAAGAATGACATCCAAACTAATGTATGAGTTGTACATTTATTTTGATTTGACAAGACAGAAAGTGGACATGCACTGTAGGGTTTTTCTTTTGCCATCTGTATGACATGTAAATTTGTTCATACAGTACATGCTGAAGAGCTGCAGAATAACAAAGTTAACAAGATTCCTCTCTCTCTCAGAAAACACCACTCCTGATTTTTTGCCTTTTTCAGTCCAGGCTTTTTCTGCTTACTCTTTGATTTTACTACATACAACACATTTCCTCAGTGCCTATCAAATTCATATTTTGGCATGACAGGTAGTTTGTCAAAGCCATTTTTATTTATCCATCTATTATCTTTACCCACTACTTCCCTTTTCAGGTTGTGGGGGTCACTGGTGCCCATATCCAGCAGTCACAGTACTAGAGGTGGGGGACACCTGGACAGGTCTCCTGTCCATCACAGGGACACATAGAGACAAACAACCATTTACGCTCTCACTCACACCTAAGAACAATTTAGAGTTACCAGTCAGCCTAACATGCATGTTTTTGGTCTGTGGGAGGAAACTGGAGTACCCATGCATGCACGGAGAGAACATGCAAACTTAACCCAGAAAGGCCCCTGGTTGGGATTCAATCAGGCAACCTTCTTGCTGAAAGGCAGCAGTTCAACCAACCGAACCACCCACATTTTACCAATAAGAGCAGATGGGGGCTTTAAGAGACACAAATCAAACTGAATATTTTCTGATATAATGTAAAAAGAGTGGCTGTCTCCATAAACAGTGAATGGATATAAAACAAAATATTGTTTAAACATTAAAGCATGTAAACATATCTTGTACATATCTTGATTAAAATTTGGGCATATAAAAAAGCATAATACATTTTTAAACTGAATTATTTAGTATGAACAATAAAATATTTCCATTGTAAAAACAGTTCAGCATGGTTGACATATTTGTTTTTGTTTCAATTTGTTTTTAATGCACAAAAAGCACCTGTGGTTTAGATCTCACAAATGTACTGTGTTCACATCCATAAGCAACTTTTCTTCATATGAAAGACCATACAAAGTACCGGTAATAATAATACTAATATTAATAATAATAATAATGATAATAATAATAATAATAATAATAATTCCCTTGTGAAACTGTTGAATCTCTTATGACCTAATGATTTATTTAACCTTGACAAAGTATCTTTATTTTTTTTGTTCTGGATCATTTTCTATTCTTTCAGTGTTGCATACAATGGCAGCAGTCCCAACTTTTGACAGATGATATACGCTCCTGTTAAATGAATTCATTTTGAACATAGAACAACTTCTCTGTCTTAAATGATAGATGCATAAGAAATCATTGCACTTACCAGTATATTCATTTGTGTTCAGCACCACTTAGTAAACTGGAACCAAACCATTGTGCTGCTCTCATAAGTATAGATCCTGGAAATGTTCCATTTGTTTTTTATTATTTTTTATTTTGGTGAGTCTTTATTAAGTGTTTTTGCCCGGAATACAACTATTTGGCTTTGTTCAGCAGGCATCTCACATAATTTGGAGAGCCTTGCACTAAATCTCACATCATTCAGCTTTCTGTTGCACAGCCTTTAAAGTACTGCATCAATACTATACAGTACTCGCTATCACTTGGGTAAATCTTACTTCATATCTGTGTGAAACCCCAAAGTATTTTTCAATTCTTAAGATTATCAGGATTTATGATTAAAAATAAACCCTCAATACAATGGTGTAGTTAGAAAATATTGAAGTTGACCAAAGGGGCTTCATTTTATCCCTGAAATGCTTTTTTTTTTTTTTTTACAGCTTATTGTGGACACTGAGATGTAAGAATAACGAAGTAATTAAATGTGTCACGGATCTTAAAAAGTCTATGAAATTCAACACAGCAGCGTCCACTAGAATCAAGCCCCGTCTCTAAACTAGACATGCTTTCTGCGTGTTGTTTTCACCAAACATCTGCACACAGCGATACATTTACTTGAGCCTCTGTTATGAAATACATCCTGTTTATCCAAGTCACCAGTTTCTCTTCAGCATCTATAAGAGCTGGAGAAACTTAAGAAGGTAAAGAAGAATTTACCTGCATTTTGCACCAATTAACTTTAGTTAGATTTGTCAGTTGTGTTGCTCTGTTTTGCCCGGAGTGATGGTCCACTTAAACTGCACATGCATCTGGGTAACAATCACACCATCTGAGTTTAGGAACCGTTCTCACAAATTAAGATAGACAGGTGTGCATGTATTTGTTTTACTAACTCTGTGTGTTCTAAAAAAAAAAAAAAAGACCTGTCAGATGATTGTGCTAGCCTTGTCATCTTGAGTTTGTAAGAAATGTGTAAGGCAGTTTGGTTTCTGTAAATAGGGGGCTCTGGGAATAATAGAGGCAAATGTTACTTTTTAGCTTCTCAGTATAAATTAATGTGGCAAATTAATAATACAAATGCTCATTTTTAATTTGTGTTAGCCGCATGAATAGCATTAACTTCTGTTTACTTCAAGAATCTTCTAATCCCCAGAAAAACCTTTGAATCTACCTATGATTATCCTCTGATTTAAGTAGGTTAATTTGATTTTATATTCACACAAACTTTCATCCACACTTCCCATTGTTTTGTTTACGATTCTGCATTTGGTATAGTGTTTCTGTCATTAAAGAATAAGGTTTTGGTTTCTAGTGTTTGTGTACACACACAACAAAAAGAAGCTATGATGATATTATCATCATCCATTCCCTCACTTGTTTAAACTAAAATAAAAAATGGGAAACATAAAAATATACTCACATTCCTCATTTTGGCTTGTCCCACCCCACTTGTGATTCAGGGAGAAAGCCCAATACCAATAAACACTTCCTAACCCTGGCTGCCAAAAAACAGGATGTTTGTTGCGTGTTGTAATTGACCCTCCTTGAAGTGTTTGTGGTACGGCACTGAGGAGGATGCTAAAAAAACAGCTGGGATTTATTTTTTAAGTTTTATGTTTTGTACCAGAAGGAACCACGGCAGGCTTGCACACTGGCATGCAACAAAGATACAGATGTACACATTTTTATTGGACATAAAAAGAGATTAATGTAAAGTCAGTTTAAATTGAGGAAAATAATGGTCAAAATAAAGGCTTGCCATTACTTGAAGGAATGCATAACCACCTCCTTTCATGCCAGACATTTGAACTCTTATATACTGAGAATTCCTTGGTCAAACTGGGTGTGGGAGTGGAGGCACAGAGGTTAGAGAAGGTGGGCCTGTGATCAGAAGATCACTGGTTCAACTCCCAATACAGACAACATCAAAATGTGGGTGGGATAGGTGATGCATCCGCACCTGCCTCCACCCTCATTTGCCCCACTTTGAGCCTTTGAGCAAGGCCCTTAACCCCACATTTGCTCCCCTGGGTGCCCTAGGTAGCAGCTCTGCTCCACACAGAGGGCTGTGGTAGCTCGGTGGTCTGGTCAGGAAGGGCATCCAGCGTAAAAACAATTGCCAAGTCTTCGTGCAACTTAGTTCACTGTGGCGACCCCTGATGAAGGGATTCATTCAACCTTTATTTATACAGGCTAGCCTCGTTGAGTCACGGGGACTCATTTACAAGAGGGACCTGTCTC
>JARVJN010001887.1:16074519-16087389 GCA_031763805.1 Argolebias nigripinnis
AACGCTGTGGACCGCGTGAAGCTGCAGGACCAGCTCCCAGTAAGAAATTAACTATTTTTCCCTTCATTATGGCTCAGAATGTATGTGTTTTTGATAATTATGTAGGGTACTGTGTTAGGATAGAGGCTAAGTGCTTGGTAAAAATACAGTACTGTACGTATGAGGTGCCGTTTGGATGTATTTGGACGTATTTTTCGACTTACGCCGATTTTCATGTTACGAACTGGCGTAGGAACGGATACATTGCATCCAGAAAGTATTCAGCACTTCACTTTTTCCATATTTTATGTTACAGCTTTTATAGAATTTTATTACCGGTAATCTCTTTCCTCAAAATTCTACACAATACCACATTGTGACAATGTGAAAAAAAAGTTTTCAGATTTTTGCAAATTTATTAAAAAAGAAAATTAAGAAATCATTGAAGGTTCCAATGAGCCAAGTGGCCTCCATCATTCATAAATGGAAGAAGTTTGGAACCACCAGGACTCAGAGCCAGCCAACAGTCTAAACTGAGTGATCAGGGGAGAAGGGCTGGAGGTGACCAAGAACCCATTGTTCACCCTGTCAGAGCTCCAGCATTCTTCTGCGGTGTGAGAACCTTCCAGAAGGACAACCATCTTTGCAACAATCTACCAATCAGGCCATTATGATAGAGTGGCCAGATGAAAGCCACTTCTTAACAAAAGGCTCATGGAAGCCCGTCTGGAGTTTGCCAAAAGGCACCTGAAGGATTCTGAGACCATAAGAAACAAAATTCTCTGGTCTGATGAGACAAACTCTTTGGTGTGAATGTCAGGTGCCATGTTTGGAGGAAAGCAGGCACTGCTCATCACCAGGCCAACACTATCAGTGATGTACAGTGAAGCATGGTGGTGGCATCATCATGCAATCTTGACCTAAGACTGGGGCCACGGTTCATTTTTCAGCAGGACAACAACCCAAAGCACATGGCCAAGATCTCAAAGGAGCTGCTTCAGGACCACTCTGTGAAGGTCCTGGAGTGGCCAAGCCAGAGTCCAGACTTGAATCTGATGGAACATCTCTGGAGATACCTGAAAAGAAGAATGGGGGAGAAACTGTCTAAAGATATGTGAGCTCAGCTTGTGGCATAATATTAAAAAAGACTTGAGGCTGTTATTGCTGCCAAAGGTGGATCAATGGATGGGAAAACTTATGAAAATGGGATTTCTTAGTTTTCTAGTTTTAATAAATTTGCAAAAATCTAAAATATGTATATTTTCACATTATCATCTTGTGCGTAGAATTTTGAGGAAATAGATTATTTTATTACTATTTGGAATAAGGTTGTAACATAACAAAATGTGGAAAAGGTGAAGCGCTGTGAATACTTACCGGATGCACTGCAAACAATTCTGTTTACATATCAGAATGAACAAGTATATTCAATTAAGGGAAAAAGTTCCTCATTTCTCTTTAAGTTAACATTTCTTTTGTACTGAAATAAAGACAACAGTACTGGTCTTTATAGGTTTATATTTTTATGCACAAATATTACCTCCTTTAGAAAACGGTAGTCTAGACTAGACAAAGACAACAAATACCACACGACTTTATAGAAAACCTGTTTATTAGACAAATTATACACAGAAAGCTTTGCCACTTGTAACAGAGGCCCAAGTTTGATCGGTTTTTGAATATTATGCAACACATACAACAAAATAGGCCTATATTAAATACTGTACATCTTAAACCTTTGAAAATTATCAAGTAAATCCTGTAGTTCTATGTAAGAAATAAAAAAAATGTTAACAGATAGCTAGACAGCAAGTTTGTGCATGCTTTCTTTTCAGTGAACTCGCCAGGTTTTGTTATTCAGACAGCAAAAAATAAAATCAAGGGGAAATTAAAACTGAAAATGACCTTGAGAAAAGCAAAACATTAGTGTAAATGTGTTTACTGTGGGCAGGACAGAGGAGAACCAAAGGCAGTGATGTAACTGCTCAATCCAACACTAAAGCTCAACATTATATTTTCTTTTAGTTAAACAAAAATAGCGTCAACATGTAAAATATACATTTTCATAATGCCTCTTTATTTATACTAAATAATTTTTAATGTATGTGTCTTATTTGCCATTCAGTAGCCCGTCTGTAACCTAAGAACAGAAGGAAAAAAATCCTAAGAGTGCTTGTTTCAAAACACTGTGGCTTGACTGAATTCTCTACACACAGAACAATTTGTAGTTTTAGCCCCAAAAAAAGCAAACTGAAAACTTGCTCTAAACAATTATTACTAATTATTATTACAGTGTTAGTGGGAAACAAAAATGTTTGACTCTACTTTATCCTCCCGACAAACCATAAAAATAATCATTTCATGTACCACTCCCATTCTCCACCTTAAAATGCACCTTAATGGTCTCATTTTATTTAATTGGCACTTAAAAAAAGTTACAGCAATAGTACCTTTAACATGATATGAACCTGAAGCGTGTTTTGGACTCAAGACGTTGTGATGCCACTCAGATTATCTTTCACTGATGAACTGCAGCTCTTGTTTCCAGAGTGTTTGAAACAGGAGGGTACAGCTGACATATAAGGCTTGAACTTAAGAGGTTGTTAGTAATAGCTTTTCCTCAACACAATAACTTCTTCATTTCACCTCTTGAACCCGATAAGAAGAGATTCATGAACTTGAATCCAATATTTGTCATTTTCAACACCATTGTCTTGGGAGCACTACGCGTAAGCAAAACAGAAACAAATCAAAAAGTACGAGTTTGAATGACTTGATGAGGCAAAACCAGAAACTATAGCACTTGTTTAGCAGTTTTTCAATGTATTCTGAAGAAAAAAGACAAAAGAAAACACTAAATAAAAAAAAAAATACAGCTCAAAACAAATTTTTTTTGTACTTCCTGACCAAAACACATTCCACATTTTTTTTCCAAAACAAAATTCAATAAAAGACATACAAGCATAAGCTTTGTGAAGTCTTTCAGTTAGTCTTTTATGCTTTGTAATTCTGACATCTGCTTTTTTTTTAATGGTCCATGTTTCATCACGCCTCTGAGAGTCTGATTCGAGGATCTCACCTTGTCTTGAAAAGCAGATTGCACAATACAGGTGAGAAAAGAAAAAGTAAGGTCTACATACAATCACTTACAGGTCTGTGGGCACTGGTACAGTGCAGAGGGATCGACAAAGAGTTTAATGTGCATCAAAATGGTGAAAACAGTTTCAGGCTGATGCACCAAAATGGCAGAAGTAGTTTAAGATCGATACACCAACCTGGACATAATCTCGCACTGTCATGGAATTTCAACAGTTTGATAAAAAAAAAAAAAAAAAAATATTTTTTACAGACCGACGAACCGGGGAGTTGTCAGCTTGGGTTCAGCTGCAAAGTCTTATGTCTGGTCAGGGCACGGTGTGGAAACCATCTTGAAGATGATTACATATTTAGAATCTCAAGTATTGGCAAAACAACACCAGAGAAGAAAAAGGACGTCAGATTCCCAAATATTGAAAAAATAAAAATAAAATCCTAATGAAGAATTATCTTCAATATTCATGATCTTCTCAAAACCCTACAAAGTGCAGGGCTAAAGACAGCCAATATTACAGCCGAGACTATTCTTTCATGAGATCACTGCTTCAGAACTGCTTCCAGCTAAAGTCTCTGGAAGTTGTTTCTTGGCTAAAGAGACAACTCATCACTCGCCAGTGAAAAATCTTGGGTAGAAAGAATATTTCCGAGCACTGGTCTGTTTCAAAAAACACTTTTCAACCGGCTGCTCAATAAAAAGGGACTTTTGAGCTTTTTTTATTTTATTATTACCGGTAAATGAGAAAGTCCTCATGTCATAAAACAATAACAAAAATGGTCTTCTTTCCCACATATCTCCAAAAAAAAAAAAACCCCTAAGTAATCACAACAACAACAAGAAAACCCCCATCGTGTCCAAGCTCATTTCCCTTCTTGCATCTCTCCAGCAAGATTTGAAGGAGGAAATAAAAATGCCCCAATCGATCTCCACCTCTTTCGATTTTTTCCCCCACATACAAAAAACAAAAACAAAATAAAGAAACACCCCTTGACATCCAGGCAGGAAAATAAAACTGAATAATTGCTGTTCACAACAAACTCTATTCTTCATTTTTTAACCTTGCCACAATGCTTTTGTTCAACCATCGTATGACTTACTCTAATCGCCTCCCCCTTCTCCTCTTTCTGCTTTTTCTTCCTGAACCATAGCAACTCCTCATATGGAGGTGCCCCTGTCTGGATCATTGCCATATCCAAAGTTGGGTCCAGGACCTGTGGGCTGGTATGGAATGGAGGACATAGTTTTAATGGGGCTGCGGAAAAAGCCACCATTGGGGGCCCTCTGTCTGAAGGGGCCTACCCCAACAGTTCGGTGATCCTGGAGACCGCCACCACCAAAACCGGAAGAAAATCCAGCAGCGGCTTTGGCTGAGAGACTACGGCTTAGGGTTTGGATCTGCTCAGGGATAAAGGTGGTGGTAGTGATGTGGGTGTTGCGGAAATCACTGATCTGCTCGAGAGCCTGGCGGGCACCAGGCAGTGCATCCATGTCAAGGGGGGTTAAATCGACGGAAGAGGTGGAGAACTGCTTATGGGGGCTTTCATCCTCGGTGCACAAGCTGTTAACCCGGCGGTGTAGGTGCTCCAGGTCGATCTCCTTATCGTCCTGCAGGTAGGGAGCGACAGGGGAGGAGAGGAAAAAAAAAACAGAGGAAGTGGTGATGATAAATGGAAGAAAAGAAGAGGCATTAATGGTAGGGAAAAATATTGAAACAATAGTTGGTGGGGAAAAAAAGAATGTTGGATGAAGAAAGGAAGAGGTACCAAACAAATTTATGGGTAGCATTTAATGGTTGGTGGAAAAAAATCAGCAGGAATGAAAGATTGGAGACAAAAACACAAAGACAGAAAACAAGAAACAATGAGACAGATGGATGTTGGATAATGTGAGGAGAAAGGATGAAGGCAGCAAGGTGTACGGGTTAAACATGAGTTAAGAAATGGGGAGTATAATGAAGAAAACAGCACAGTATTTGTAGAAATGCGTAGGATGCGTGTTTGTTTTAAGAAAGAAGGATGTTACACATTCATTCGTTCAGCACAAAGGATGAGTAGTGAAAATCGAAGAGGCAGAGGACAAGCAGATAAAGGGCGAACAGCAAAAACGTCCAAACAAAGTTTATGCCACAATAAAAAGTAAAAGTGTTCACAATGTTAGGTGTGAAAATATCAATGACACAAAAATAGGAGTCAATGTTTGTTTCCCACAGGGAAGGCGTGGAGGTGACAGGAGGTGGGGGGAGCGAAAGAGGAGGGGAAAGGATGGAGAGAGGGATAGAGAAGCACACTCTGAACTGTGGTCAGGAAAAGAAACATACACACTTCTACAAGGTCTTTAAGGGAGGGCAGAAAATCAGGAAGTCACAGAAAAACACACTCCTATCATACTGCGTTCTCTGTGATTCCAGGATTTTAGGCTTACTACATAGCAATAACGTTGAATTTTTAACTTAAATATGAAAAAAATCTCTAAATGTTCAACATTATATATTTCTCATTTTTTATGGCTTCCTATTACATTGCATTATGGCCTTTGTCTCAAAAGTCTTCACTGAATTTATACCAGGCCATAATATTGTATCTTCCTCATAAAGTGCAGAAATTTGAACGTTGTTCATCAGATCTATTATTCTTAACACTTTAAAGCACAAACAACTCAACTTAAGCTTACACTAAACGTACTGTATAAGATAAAGGAAACTTACAAAAACACTACAAATCCACTGGAAAACTTCATATTTAAATATCTTATCTACTAAAAGTTGCAACATTGAGCGAGGGACGTTTCATGCTTTTATTGTGTAAGGAAGGGTGGGCATGAGCGCAGGCGGGTTTCAAATGAATGGGGGGGGTGGTATAGTGAAGAGGAAAGCTCAGGTGAACATTGGAACGACAGAAAGTTCTGGAGGAGTTCAACATTTTCACATTCTGCACATATGGGTGACAACGTGCTTCTGGGATGGCTTTAGAGTCTCAGAAGAAGGTATCTGGTGGACAAAGTTGGGGGTTCAACAGGATTTTGAGGTGACATTCTCTGGGTAAAAAGTCAAAAAAGGTTTTGTGATAACGGGTCACATTGTTTGGGGTAAAAAAGACAGTTTTACTGACCGTGTCCTTTGGGTCTGGGGGGTTCTGGAGGGCTCTCTGGCCTTACTGATTGCACCTCATGAGCAGAAGGGACCTGCAGTGGTGCCCTCCGGTTATCATCTAAAAGAGGGGCGGTGGAAGAAAGGAAAAGACGGCAGGGAGCGCCAATGTTTGTCCCTGAACTAGGCACGTTAAGAGTTTGAAGTAAAAACATATTGAAGGGACAGACTTGGTAACAGGTGAAGGGAGGTGAAGGAAAAGAGGGGTTCACAAATGACTGTTGTGCTGTCAGGAGACTCATGAGTGACCGTACGGGCAAAGAAGATTGAGGTAACTGAAGTGGAAGAGCAAAGACCTGACTGCACCCAATGTAAACTACTTTCAAATGTATATTTCAATCCTCCTCTCTGATGTAAATGATAAAATCGCAGAAAAAAGTGTTAAATATTCTGAAAGCTGACACGTTTCATAACAGGTCTCTTGCAAAGGCGACAGTTGTGTTTCATTGAGACTATAAAGGAAATGAAACACATGCCTGGTTTATCATTAAATGCAAATGCTTTGGAGATTTAAAGCCAAGTTTTGACCACTGACTTGTTTTTTGTCTTACAGCTTTTATTAGAAACTCATTGTAACATAAAGTCAACAGGCCACTGAAAGACTTTGCACTTATTATCACAAACCTTTCCAACTATAAGTGCTTTTCTGTTGAAGGATGCACCATTTTTCTCTACATGGAAACGCAGCACCCTCTAAAGGCAGTGGAGCAGTACTGCAAGCATTTTTAACTGGCAACATGCCAGGTAAAATAAACATTAAAAAGTTACTTTAGGTTTGTTACATGGACATCGAAGTAAAATAACAACTCTGATGTCCACGATCTCCCCAGATAAATTAATGACTATTACATACTATCATTTTTACCCTTTACAAACCAAAGAGCTTTTAAATACAGTAAATCTTTTTAAGCTATTGTATGTATAACCTTGGTGTAGGAGGTGAAGTGGTGAATGTGGTCATTCTTATTTTGGGTGTGATCTCAGAGGGGTTGCCGGGTTCATAGGAATGCTGCACAATCAGGGCGCAGGGAATATCACAGCATGCTGAGGGCTGGTAATGGGTGCTGGAGCCTGTGGTGTTGGCAGAGTTGGGGATCTGGTGCTGGGTCTGACTACCCAGGACAAGGGGGTGCTCATTGGGGGCGTGGGGACACTGCTCTGCAGTCTGAATGATGGACGGGCCGTCCGCCTGCTTCTGGTGCATGTGAGTGTGAAAGGGTTGAAAGGAGGGAAACGGGAAATGTGGAGAGATTTTTTACATATGTTTGTGCGTATGCAAATAGAGGAAGGTTAAAATAAGTAAAATAAAAATGCAAAGGCAGACAAAAGCAGACATGCAGAGACAGAGAGGATGAAAGACGGACACGACCAGGCAGATTGAAATATGGTGGGGTGGATGAGAGAGAAGTAAATTGGAGAGACAGATGGGTGGGGAGGGGTGAGCGAGAAGAAAGACATGGCAGTCAGTCAGCGCACACTTTTAAGCAGGTCGCTCTGTGCCGTGTCCTCAGAGAGACATTCACACAGTTGTTGTATACCTGGAAAAGGGGAGACGTTTAAATGCCATTTTGTATTGCTCTCTCCCCCTCGCCTGCTACACCCCTCAACACAGAGTACTTATCTACAAGAACAAACAAGAAGGCAGTATGAGAGCTTCGAGCCACAGTGACACAGATCATTGTGTAGAGTTAGAATGAGAAAAACTGACAGTTTACATCTGAAAAGGTTAGAAATTGGCACACACACACAAAAAAAGAAGATAAAAAATGCCAGCTCTCCTCATACTAAATCTCCACAGACTTCATGATATATTAGACACGGTCTAAACCACACAAATTACTGTTATGGAAGAGTTCTGACAATAATAACAATGCATAAACTAATTTAACATTTTGAGTTTGTGAAATTTTTTTAATGTACTGACAGAACTCTTTCATACCAACCTCAGGTTGAACATTTATAGGCCAAAAGGGTTGAAGCGAAACAGCCACTCTAATATGAATGAAATGGGAATTACCGGTAGACATTCTCCTGGAGATTGCTCATCTAAACCGTTAAGATCACCTCCATGAATTTCCTGTCAGCTACGTAATATTGTAATTACTGCACACATACCACCCCCACCACCCAGTTTAGAAGCTTCTGAGCGTTGTAAGTGCAACATTTGCAAATTTGGACATTTTTAAAATGGGGTAAGAGAAGCACCTAAATATATAAAGAACCATAAATGCAAAATACTCAGTCAAATCTCATTTGTTGCAAGTAAAAGACTATGAGCGAGCTTGATATAGCAGCAACGACTTGAATGGAGACTGATAATGTGTGTATTTCTCCTGTAAAATACGCATCTCCCAATATAAGAAGTGTGTTATTCTTTGGCATATATACTAAAGAATATATATTGGGAGTTCACATTAGTGAACTCAGTGGAAAGTGTGCAGTTTGTGTCTGTGCGTGTGTTCGCCTGATAGAAAAGCTCACGAGCAAACTGTTTACATCGAGAAGCAGAATCATAAACAACGCCAGCCGTTCCACAACACTGAACCACAGCGCGAACATCGACACACGGTCAGAAGCAGTTAGCGCAGCGCTGCAGCGTGCAATATGAAGGCAAAAGCACATACAAACACATATAAAATGTGAGTGAGCATGTTTTAGTACACATATATAATAACACAAACACAGCTTGGGTGTATTAAAGTTTACACAGTGGATTGTGGGCTGTATGCAGAGAGCATGTATGGATGCATGGGTGGGCAAGGGGGATGATGTAGCTTTGTCCTCCAGTTTTATGGATGAATGTAGCCATGATTTGGGGGCAATGAGTCCTAATTAAAAGTAGATTGCATTCATCCTGCATTGAGCATTTGAGAGTAACGTATAACCACCATCTTCATTGTGGCTGCTGAGGGATGCAGTGAACATGAACGGAAAGACTGGATTAGCTTGTAAAGCATTTTTAAAACAATCTAAAATAAGATTGCAATTATAAGAAGCTTTATGACATGACATACTTTTGCATTTGTTTGTCAAGTAAAAGCCTGGCATGGTGAAGAAAGTATGAGGCGATAATAGTGCATGCAGGTGCAAGGACGAACTCACTAGTGTGCGTGTGACTGAGCGCAGCTATGGGGAATCTGTCATCGTTAGAGAGGAAAGATGTCCTTCATTGTCTGAGTGGAAATCATTAGCATTGTACGTCTGTGTAAACACCCCACATATTTATTTAAAGAAACGTCTGTGACAGGTAGAAGAAACCCACCTGATAAGCTCAACTCACTACAATCATTGTTTCAGGCGAGTTTTTAAGTTCTTCTCATCTAATTTTTAACTAGGTAAAATGCTGTATGTTAGTAAAAAGTAACTCACTGTGTTCGAGCAAGGAATTAAAATGCTAAGTCTATATACTGCCAATGCATCTTTACGGTGCATCGTACTAAGCCAGGTTTTCCAGGCCCACACAAACTGTGGGTTGACTCTCCTATTTTATGTAGAGCCTGTAAAACTGCACAAGGAGCCTCATGCTCTTGGCACAGTCTGACCATCTTGAGTGCAGTATCTGCAGAGACAGTAATACAGATGACATGGAGTTCTTCATTTAAAGTGACAGTGAGAAAAGCGTCTGGTGGAGTTAATTACAAGCTTTATGGTTTGCTTCACTTTATTAACGTTAGGAAGCTGGATGACTTTAAACACAGCCAGACTCACTCCACTGGCCGTGACTAAGGCCAAATTGCACAAAGGCAGAGATTTCCCCAGTCGATAAATTACAGCATATGCAATTTATCTAATTAGCCGCTTTAAAGTTGAGTTAAATTCGCCTTCGTTCCTGCATCGAGTCGGGACGTGCTGCAGTGGTCCCAGCTTGACTCTCCAGTTCTGCAAAAAATATTCCGCACAGATGGTGATTGAAGTTCAAAGTATGGCATTTACACAGTTTTTTTTTTTTTTACACACCAGAGAAAGAAATACCGGTAATGTCTCAGATAAATTAGAATTTTTTTTATTTATTAGGTTAGCTCTTCTTAGCTTGTTCCTTTAGAGATGTGTTGGGTTTTGGGTTCATAATGAAAGTACATAATAAAGCAGCCTGAAAAATACAATAATAGTTTAAGGTGACACACGATTTTATAAAAGCATTAAAGGAATGCTCTTCACTTGAGAAGTGTAACTGAACAACGCCGTTTTTGATTCTCACTCTTTTTGTAAAGAAAAAAATACACGAGTTGGATGGCAGGCAAAAATAGTAACCTTTAAGAAAGTAGTTTAAATCTTGCCTTCTTACATCCACACAGCTGGCCAATCACTGAGTGAAGTGGCCGTGATTGTCAGACGGTCGATTTCAGAAGGTTACACTAACTGAGGCGGCCCGATTGATTAGTGGTAAAGCTATAGGTGGGAAAGATTTCAGATGTCGTTCAATGATGCGACGAGCACTTTTGGCTCAACGGTTGCTCCGTGGAAGCCGTTAAATGCAGCAACATCTGTAGATTGGTCAGCGCTGTGACACGGTGGAGCATAAAGGTCAATGGTCAACCATCAAAAACAATCATGGCTGACTGAGCAAACTTCATTTTTACCAACAGAAACACAGCGGGGAGTGGGGGGTGGGGGTCACTCTGATGATGCTCTGAAAGCTTGAACTTACTTTTGCTCCAACGGCTACAATAATGCTAATTTTTTTTTTCTTTAAATACAAATTAAATTTCACTCCTCTCCTATAAGCATAAAAAGCACAAGCGTTTAGGAACGTCCTACATCAACTATTGAGAAACGGAGGTTGCTAAGTGGACTAGTGACTCCTAAATCAATTATAGTGATTTCCCAGTCTTTGACTGCCCATTGCCTTGGCCTGAAAAAAAAAAAACCTTGAACAAGAACTACAAAGAGAATCAAAGCCTACCAGCATTTAAATCCCTGCTGTCCCTTCCATTCTCCGCCGAGGCTGCACTCCTGTGCTCGGTCTGGGGTTGATTCCGCTGACTGCCCTGGCTGACTAATGAAGATAGCAGGGGGTGGGCGTGTTTGTTTGTGTTGCAGCTGAACCACACTGTGCTTAACATGACTCTGGGTTCAAGCGAAGGTTTGGTGTCTTTGTGGCTGCTCAGTGGAAAACATGACCACTGGTCTGAATGACAGATTAAAGCTGTAAACTGAGCAGGGGGCTGAGCGTGCGGGGTGTGTGGTGTTCACATGTGTGGGAAAAAAAACAACCTGAACAAGACACTGGCAGCCAGTTCAGTTCTAGAAATGCATACTTTGCAGAATAAAATCAAGAAACGTCATGTTTAGATATTATTGCAAATAATGAACTGTCATTCTTTCTATTTCATAAAGTGATAATTGATTTTTTTTTTAAGGAATGACTATGATGGTAGAAAGAAGGCTTTAAAGGCTGCTCACTGCACCACCTGGTGGTGGTTGGGTTAAATGCAGAGACGAATTTCGTCTGGTATGGTAAACATACACAGATGACAAAAATGGACATTTATTTTTATTTAATGCCATGGCTGCTGATGATGGAAATTGCTCTGTGTTGGTCCTGTTAGATCTTACCGTTGACCATGCAATCTTATCAAACGGGCTGAAGGTTCTGGCTGGTATTTTTGGCTCACATCATATAATCTCTCAGAACGTTCTGCATCAAGACGGACAGGTTCTCTGATTATGCCCACTTAACTTGTGGGGTGCCACAGGGCTTAGTTCTGGGTCAACTTTTGTTTTCCTTTCATATTATCCCACTTTCCAGCATTATTCAATCATTTTCAATCATTTTCTGATATTTCCTATCACATTTATGCTGATGACATTCAATTGTATTTTTCATTTAGACCACACCAGCTGGACAAGTTGGCCATCCTTGTCTGTTTTTCCAATATGAGTGACTGGCTTGCCAGTAACTTCTTGGTTTTAAACACCAGTAAGGCAGAGACTTTGATTACTGCTCCCAGTCACCTTCACCCAAAATTGCCTCTTCTTCCCAGTAGCCAGCTTAAAAGAATTTTTTTTAATTTTTTTTATCACATTTGACTCCTCATTAGGCTTAGTCTCGCATTAGGGCTACTTCCCGTTCCTGTTTCTTTCATTTAAGAAACATTTCTAAAATGCGACCTGTGGTCTCCAGAGTTGACCTAGAGGAACTTATTCAAATACTCAAATTATTCAAATACAGGTACTGTGCTGCTCGTGGCCTTCGTTCCCAGACTCAGAACCTCTCGGATGTTCCATGTTGCGGCTGAAAACTAAAGGGGACAGGGCCTTTCAGGCCGTGGAACAGTTTGCCCCTGCAGCTTCGTTCTGCTGACTGTGGAGGTTTTTTAAAACATTTCCAGCACCGTGACTGTTTGGTGGTTAATTTAAGGCCCCGTTCACACAACGTGTGTTGTAAGTGCTGTTCCTCTGCGGCTCAGCCGTTCATTTACGTGACAGCCTCCTCGATCCAGAGGTTTGTGAGCTCAGGTGTGAAGAGCACGGAATGCAGTCGTGTAAACGACTCAACATCCGAAAACTCTTCTTCCCCCCCCGGCTGCGTCCATGTAAAAAAAATGGAAAATGTGTATTTCTCTCTTTTGTTTTCTATTGTTTAAGGAAATTCTACCATTGCTGTTCATCATTCTTTAGTTTGTAGCAGGTCGCTTTTGTAAATGAGTCC
>JARVJN010001887.1:16274472-16284933 GCA_031763805.1 Argolebias nigripinnis
GCACTCATAGACACCCCAAGGTGTGCCGTGGCCGGGGTTCGAACCTGTGTCCTTCGGATCCTAAGTCCGATTCTCCTGCCACTACACCATCTTGGCCCCAATAAGGCCTGGGGGCCAAATGTGGCCCTTGCTGACATCTTATCTGGCCCCCCAAGATGTTATTTGAAATGCAAAAAAAATGTATCACTTAATTTTGTTTCAGTAATATTTCATTATAATGTCAAAAGTGCAACAGAGAACGTCAAATGAGACCAATCAAACTCTCGTTGAGGAACCTGCATCCAAGAAAAAATGTTGAGTATCTATCTTGAGTTAATGTAGATTCCGAAATAGGTCCTTAGTTTGAAAAAAAATTTTTTTTTAATTTAGGTCCACTTTTTTAAATGGGTTTGACACCTTCTTTAGAGCATGTAGTTCAATTTAAATAAAGCTTCAAAACTTTGAAGCTTATTTAGTTAGGGATGAAAAAGCCTTAGTGTTCTGATTTTTTGTTACAGTTGTAGACTTCAATAACAGAAATTACACAGCTAGATTTTCCACCATTGGTATGCAATCGGTGCTTTTTGAAAAATGTTTGTGAAATCATTGTTTTCTCTAGGGTTTCAAAGAAAAATGAAAGGGATGAAACAAGTGTTGTGGCAATCCCTTAGAGATAGGAACGTATGGTTAAACAAACAAAACAGCTGAAAATGACGTGTTTGAATAAGTAAAGTTCACTCATAAGGTTGCTGGAAAAACCAAATACTTAGGTGTGCACAAGTGTATTTGCGGCTATCTGTAACTATGTTTGCACGTGTGTGTGTTTGTTCAGGTGGATGGATGAGCCAGAGCAACCAAGATTTCAATCGTTATTATACGCTTGCGTCGAAACGTTCTACAAAGACTGAAAAACAAAATGTCTACATCTCTTCAGGCATTTTGTACCTTTTTGACGGTGTCCAGCATGCTCTTCCCTCCTTGCCAGGGCTTGGAGTTCTTCCTGATGCAGCTCAGGCTGGCCATGCTGTGCCATTTTCTATCCTCCAGCTTCCTGTGGAAGGTATTGGCCAGCAGCAAAACAGTATCATAGATGTAGCGGTTGGTGATCTAAAAGGAAATTAGACAGAATAGTAGAGGACTATGACAACTATAAATGGTGTGACTTGTCAACAAATTCAAAACACTTAAGGACATTTTTATTCATGATTTTCTGGCAGTACATATATACTTTTCGTTAGCTGTGAACACACTTTTTAGGATCAAACAAACTTTGCATAGGTTTGTTTTGTTTTTATGATCTATCATATCGAATTTATGCAGATTTCTGTCTGAAAATCAGTTAAAAAAAGTTCAGAACCCAACAAGACAATAAAAGATGCCAGCAAAAGATAGTGTCATTTAAGACACCAGCACATTTTTATACACAACTAAGAGGACTTACATTTTAAATGGATTTATTTGTGTGTAATGATAATCATTTCAGGTTTGCTACCTCTGAAGTTTTGTTTTGTTTTAATTTTAATGATTAATTGTGTGCTTGTTAAAACTGCTGAAAAAAACATGAAACAACACAGAGAAACATAATATATTTAATTTTATTTCATATGATTTAATTTAAACAAAATGTAAACAGTAAAAAATAAAATTCTCAACTTCAATTCTTCTTTTTTTAACGATTCATTAGAGGACATAAATTATATCTTCTGATGTTAATTTCTAATTCAACAACTTTTACAATCTTGTCATATAGGCACCCCAACCTGCACACATACACACACACAGGCACTAAAGGAAAGCTTTAAGAACGACATTCATTAAAATGTATCGATAGGTCCTTGACACCAACAAGGAAGAAAGAGAGTGAGAGAAGTGAAATGAGGAGAGTCTATTCAGCCTGGAATTGATTGTTGTGTGATCTACCAAACCTCTTGTTTCCATCGTAATGAGAGGAAAGTAAATAGATTGACTACGCTAGTTGATTTTCTGCACACAAACAAACAAATACAGATCATGTGTTTTCATTCACATTTTTTTTGTTTACCTTTTTTTCAGCTGATCTCCTGCAATGGCTGTCACAAATAGCAATTTTGCATAAAAAAATAATAAATAAGAATTTAGCAGCCCTTCCTGATGCATCCTGGACTTTAACCTGATGCTTTAAGATTAAAAGATTACAGCACAGACCGTGAGCTGTTTTTATTCCCAAATGCATCCATTCCATCACAAACTTTATAAAATAATCAATGAAACATGAGCTAAAAGCTCAAAAACAGTCCCTTTCTATATCAAACAAGTTACTTTCAGTCATTTGTTTTAGACACACACAAACACAACCTACAACTTCAAAAACAAGGGTTTTTTTATCTGTGTCAGGACCACCAAGCTAATTAAGATAAATATATGGCCTTTAACCTAACTTTAACACATATCTTTAAATAATTAATATTTACAGAAGGTGACTTATCTATAATGGGGAGCGCAAGTTTAATAGAACAGAATAATGACGTTGTCCATTTAATTAACCTGTAAATGTAAAATAATTTTTTGGTATGTAGCAAGTATAAAGGTAAAGTGATTTTGTACAATCACACTGGTTTATTTCATGGGACCAAAACAAATAAAAATAATAACATTTTTAATAAGACACCCTATCTTTGACTATGCTTTCATTTTAACCTATTTACTATTTAAATGTTTTATTTAACTTTACATTCACTGACATTTATGGATTATGAAACTTTAATGCATCCACTATCGCATAAATATACTAATTCACATCAATAATATTTGATTTATTTATATGAAAATCATGTAACACCAGGAGATATGTTGGTCAAAAGAAAGAGAAAAAAAAGCCAGAACTGCAGACATAATAAATTATATAAATGGTAATCTAAAAACAAACAAACTTTGATATAAATTCAATATATCAAAGATGAGTTTAGTTCTGTAAATGGGGCTCTTGAGTACAGCAATGTCCTGCAACTAAAAATGTTACTAGGCTCTTTGAAAGACAAGAGCGAGAGAGTTTAATTTATTCCCAAGCCACAGATTAAGATATTTGTTGTGCACACTGAGCTTGCATCATATTTACTTAGCATTGCTTGTTTCATTTTAAACTTTATCCATTTTTTAAATTTAAATGATGCAACCGATTGGAGATAAGGCGACATGCTGGTTCTTCAACATTAAAAAATGCCACTGTTTTAGAGGATTTAGACCGAGGAGTGCAGACAGATACGAGAAAGCTCCAAAGTAAATCTTACCTTAGTTTCAACAACAATTTTAAAAAGGCTGATGTGGGGGCAAAACCTCACACAAAATTGAAAAGATAATTACAGGAAGAACCTAACATGGTGAAAGTTCAGGCAATACTCAACTGCAGAGTAAATGACAACTGAGGTCACCTTCACACCTGATAGTCCCGTAGACTCGGTTCAAAAATTCAGAACATTTGTTTACATTTTCAGCTGGTGCAGGTCACATTCACATTGCACTGAGTCAATCGAGCCAACATGTCTACCCCCTGTGGTTGTGCTGCACCAAGAACTGCTAAAGGAAACGACAAGAAAACCTCTGAAGAAGACGCTAAGCGCAAGTTACTTCTGGAAATAAAAACAGAAATGGAATGGCATCACATTTTTGTGATTTAAGGATTTCTGTGTTGTCTGTGGCACATGTGGCAAAGATTTTTCAACAATGGACTCATCATGAGTGGAAGATGAGGAAGAATGACCATGAGAATAATATTTCTCACACAAGACAGCTCCGTATAAAGTATGAAAAATGTATGTTTGTTTTGCTTGTATTTACACAGAATGCCCTGCGGTGTAGTCCACTTCCTGCTTTTGGAGCAGTCTCCGGTCTGCTTACATTCACACTGCATTCAAACCACGCCAGAGTTCACTTCAACCGTATCAAAGTTCAGTTGTGCATTCACACCTCCCCAAATGAACCAGCCTTTCTAGGCAAATGAACCAGAGTTTGGTTAAAGTGGACTAAACAGGGCTGGTGTGAATGCACCGTGAGGGTCTATTTAGAAAAGGGCTGATGATTGAAGTGGAGACACCTGGACAAACTGACAACTGAGAACAAGAGAAGGTGAGCATATCAGGAAAATATTATGAATATTGGAAACTGGAAGGTAAAAAACAAACTGAACACAAAGAACACAACAGAAAACGAAATACTGAAAACAAAATTTTGACGATAACCAAGATTAAAAAAAAGTGAAAGGTAGAATAGACAATGTTCTATTTTACTGTCAAACTGACAAGACAAAGTTTCTACATGATTCTTCATCTGACTCATTCCAATTGTTGCTGTCAAAGTTTTTTATTTTATTTCTTCACTTCATTTTTTTTGTCTATCATACAGTGATTGTTGGATGCTTTTCCTTGAAAATTAAAGTGAAAATCCTCTGCTGCGAGGAGAGTTAGAGTTCAGTAACTCAAAAGGGCATAACGAGTGTTAGCGCGAGCGTGGCTTTGTGTGCATGTGTGTGTGTGTGTGTGTGGTTAGCCTGAGTTGATGTGCTTCACTGCAGTGTGAAATTGGGCTTCTGGTCCACTCTCTGACATCGAGCTGATCTGCAACCGCAGTGTCTCTCTCTTTTTCATTTCTTCATTTTTATTTCACCATCCTTTAATCATTTGTTTTTTTAATTAATAACAAATTACACTGAAGCATATTTAGTGCATTAATATCTGGAGGCAAGGAACATGTTCCAACTATAACAGCACCAAGACTCGCCGTTAGATGGACGAAGAGTTTTGACCTTGAATAAAACTGTTAAGACTTAAACACACCAATATACAGATCATAAATGTTCATTCCCTGAGGAGATGAATAAATTGAAATGTCTTTACCAATATACACTGAAAGTGCACCATTATTTATGATTACCTTTAAGATGGCCTTGACGTTATTTAAATCTTTTAATTTAACTTCTGTTCATCATTTAGTGCAATGGGTCTTTATTAACCTTGTCAGGATATATATTACCTTATAACATTAAATAAAAGACATAAAAATGAAATGTGTAAGTCCATTGGGAATCATGTCTGTCCACCGATTGTAGTTGGTGAAAGCATAGAATTGAAGTATATTAGAGTCCTAAATAAGGATATTACAAAAAAATTGGAAAACTTTATTTGTATCATGAGTCCATTTTAATTCTTCAACACATTCCTCCATCATAATCAGCACGATCTAACTATAATGAATCAGTTTATTTTCTTTTTACACTTAAATAAGACAAATGTTTTTATGTCTATAAATGTTTTATTTTTTATTTTTCATTGGAATTGATGGTGGTTGATGGCTCATATAAAAATTTATGCATAATGCCAAACGCTATCTCTTTTGGGGGGCCACATCTCATTCTGCCCTCTACATCCTCTGTCCTAACTCCCTCTACCTCCATGCCCATCTCTAACAGCAAAACAATCAAACAAAATTATATTTTCATCCAATATTTAGTACAGTTTTGTACCTGAGCATGAAAGCATTTTGCAAAATGTGTTCAAAAATAAATTTGGAGAGAGGACATTTAAAAGTCAAAAAAATATTTGCCAGGCTTAAATTCTAAAACAGATGAACATCGTCTGAATTTTAAGCCCCGTTTACACAACGATCCAATGAAAGCAGATTTCTCCTCCCCATTTCTATTAACACATTTACATGAAAACGTTCTAATTACAATGTTTACACAGCAATGGTAGATGTGCAAAATGTGCAATTCCCCCACCACACCACTAGTTGGTACTATGTGTTTTTGAAACTTGAAACTAAGTGCTCATGCGTAACAAAAAAAAAGTTCTAGCTGAAAGCCGCTTCAACGGTCAAGATGGCAGAGAAAAAAATATTTCTACGACAATGAGGCTCAACTGTTGCTTAGGGTGAGTGGAGCTGTATGAGATCCGTCTTTGATGATTTAAGTAAAGAGGAAGAAAATGAGCACTATGTGGGAGAGCCTTTGTTAGATTTACAAGAGTTTTTGAACCATTGGACTCTGGAACCGTTCTCAATTTGTGCCGTTGTCACAGAAAACATTTGCTATTTTCATGTAAAGGAACAGTACAAATGCAATGAAACTCTTCCATTTTCACCAGAAATCATTTTCGTGTAAACAAGGCCCAAGATCTTAATAAAACTGAAAAAAAACAGCAACAACCTGACACTGAATTTGAGAGCCACATCATCCTGCTGCTGATCATACTCTGTATGTTGATTCTTCAGCTAATAGCTCTTTGAGAATCACCTTGTTGAATCTAAAGTACTGTTATACTGTATTTTATGAATATTGTATTATCGTTGGTATTTTTATGCATCCAGCAAAAAAAAATAAAAATAAAAATACAAACAACTCTGCTTCATATATTTTGATTTTAGCAACCACTTTTGTCCTCAAATTTTCATGGGTCAAAGTTAAGTCACTTAATCACACTCTTCCTTTGAAGACTGAAACATTACTGCACAGAAATAAATACTAAATAATAAAAACTTGGGGAATAGACTCAATAATTTTGCATAGTAGCTACTGTGCACAAATATAAAGAAGTAATGTTAATTATTTTAAAATAATTTAATAGTTTAACAATTACTTTCTGCATTTTAATGAGCCAGTAAAAATAGCCTCAATTTTAATAAATTTGTGGAGGTGTCCCTATTTTACACTTACAAAGTTAAACAGAGGAAAAAATAAATGAATTAAAAATAAATATTAACACATCAAAGTTCATGCTCAATGATCCAAGTAAAAATCGAGCAATGTTCAGTCAGGTCATCTGGATGTTTTTTTGTTTTTTTTTCTGAGACATTTCATCTTTCATCCAAAGGACTTCTTCAGACTGAGGAGCCACCAACTAACTGAGTCTGACAAACAGCATACGCCCATAGTGGAAAGTTGGACATATGTTCCGCTATGGGAGTATGCTTTTTGTGGTACTCGGTTGGTGGCTCCTCAGGCTGAAGAAGTCCTTTGGATGAAGGACGTAACATCTCAGAAAAAAAAAAGAAAAAACAAAACATCCAGATGACCCGACTGGATGTTGTTCAAATATTAGCACAACTGTCTTGTGTGTTTTTTGTCAGCACTGTTTTGTTTTACCAAGGCTATGGTGAATTATCATTTTGATACTGGAGAGCAATTATCCAGACCCTTTTAAGTTTCCATGGACATTTAGTGGCAGGTTGCTTTGTTTTTTCATCCGTTAGCTCTTAAATTTACACAACACCATAACTGCATATTTTGGGATCTCACATTGCACTGTTGTGATTATCTGTAGCTGGAATATTTGCATTTATGGTAGTTTAATCCAACAAAAATTAATAATCTGCATGTTTTACTCCAACAGATGTATGCTGTTTACCTTGTTGTTTCTCCTAAATCCTCTGGGAGGCTTTAGGTTCAGACTATCCCTGGCCTGTCCATTCAGGAAGAAAATGAGAATCTATACAAGCTTTAAACTTCTCGGATCACCAAGACTCTAGATAAATGAAAAACCAACCTACCTCAAGCTGCTGAGCCTTGGGACTTTTAGGGTCACATACGGAAGTGTTGATCCTATGGTTGTGTTTGACACAGCGCTGAGTTGTATTCTGGGGCATTGGGAACATCTGGCGTATCAAAGTCAGCCGGCCAATTGACTTCATGACTAACTCCTGTAAGTCATAGTCTGAGATCTCCTGTAATTGAAGAAAGAGAAGGGGAAGATATGAACAATGGGATACCTGTACAATACAATACAGAATATAAACAGAGTTGTTGTTTATTTCCAAATACCCTTCTGCTGTCCTTAGGTCTAAAATACTTTTTTTTACTCATTGGCTCATATTGACCTCAGGGTAGCAAGATTTTTATACATAAAATCACTGTTGTGATACATGCACATTTGAAAACAAAGTTGGAGAAAATTATACTTTTAAGTGTGTGAGGAAGTGCAAGTATTTGTTATGTGTACACATGCACATGAGTACACGTCTGTACTCTGGATGTCCTTGCAGAACCTTGAGAAAGGAATCAATGCTAATTTTAGCCCTTGGACACAATGTCTCCCTCCTGCTCTCCATTCATGAATCTCCATCCATCCTTCATGCAGAGGCTCATACGATGATGAGATGAAAAGTGACATTTATCGTTCCTGGTGGAGGTAGAGCCATCACCAAGGAAAGCAGCTTTAGCTTTGTGTGTGTGTGTTGTGATTCTGTGTATTCTGTTTTTTTATGTGTGCTTGGATTTCTTGTGTGCAAATGCTGGTTTATGAGATCGTTTTTAAACCCTCCTATCAAGCAAATCTTTTCTGATGTTGTTTTATCTGCACATGGCAGCACACTTGACAGGATGGATTTGTCTCTGGCTTACAGATTCTGCTTATACCTGAACAAACACACTCTTCATATTAGTGAGGGGTAATATTATAGGTATCACACCTCATTGACTAATCTCAGTGAAGGCAATTAACATTCATTAAGAATTGTAAGTCATCACAGGATGATCAATGATGATAGTTTTTTTTTACAAGTATTACTGCTATAGCTCATGTGATCAGCACTAATTAGGCTCATCTATAGCTTTTACTCTATTAACCTTTACTCTGTTTGCACAAACACTCTTGTGCAAACAAATTGCTACTGTAAATGCCTCATCAAGTGCCTTGATAACCAGTTTCTACACTCACTCTGCCATCAAATATTTGATTCTCCTGCAACACTGACAGGCCAATGCACAGTTGCTCTACATTTTAATAAAAGTTGGGGGGGAAAGCAAGGAAAAGGAAAGGATATGCTTTGAAAAAGTTAAATAATTTAACATACTTTTACTTGAGTTATTTGCTCATTGCAAACTATCCAAACAGTCAAAATAAGCAAATTATGTGTTGCATTTTGGGTTAAAATATGGAGAACAAAACTGGAATAGTTGCCTTCATTTTCAAGTCCTAAAGGAGAATTAAAAATAATAATAATAAAAATTAAAAAAAAGTCCCCACAAAAAAAGATGCAAGACTGAAAGAAAATGCTGAAATGCTGGATTTGTGAGCCAAAAAGGAATTAAGATTCAGCGCAAGCAGTCAAGGGCATGCAAAGAAAAACTGGCAGGCAGAAAACGATCCAGAATGTTTCACTCAAAGAATCAAAACCCAAACAAGTACACATGCAGCATGGCACTGGAACACAAAAGACCTCCACCTATAAACAAACTTAACAAGAAACTATCATTTGGAGTTTTGTCCCCAGAACTCCCATCTTCCACTGTCATGTTCCATTTGCCTCTTTGTCTGCATTTCTCTGTGGGCAAACTAGACAGTCATCACCCAGTATGACTTTCAGTGCCCTCAAAGTTGTTAGCCCTTTAACAGCTAAAACAAAGTGAAAGTGACACGTAGATACACTCTGAATAGCACATGCTCATGTGCAGAACACCACCACACTCGAGTCATAGGAAGGGGGAGATATTTTGCAGAGTTGGCATTCACCTCGAATAATCAAATCAGTCATTCAAATCTCAGGTTTCACTTGTCTCATTTCATCCATCTGGCCCACAGTTCATGGACTTGTCTGTCCTGCCATTAAATAAAAAGAAGCTAAATACAAAATGAGGGATTTAATTTAATATGCTTTGATTATACACTACTGAACCATGCATTAGATAGTTTTATTAAAAAAAAAAAAATTCAGCCATGGAGTGCCTTAATTACAGCTGTTGGAGGTTTTTTTATATATTTTTTGCACTTACTGTCACGTTTGCATGATTTCAGATAATGCACTCAGTCCTTTAATGCAAACCGCCACCTGCACAAGGGCAGCAAATACAATTTTTTTTAACAGTCCAAATTTTAAGCTAAAATAAATCATTGAAAAATAAGTTGGTTTTGAGGATGATTGAGTGAAACCTTCCTCAATGCACTGAGTTCAATGACAACTCAACTCCCAGGATGCAGTGCAAAACAGAAATGTATTTTTTTTAGATTACTAACAGGAATTCTTGGGTTGGAATTTCCAGCATGAAAATTATTTAACATCCACCCCCTTCTCTAAAGCAACTATCCTCACCCATGTGTCTTTCTTTTTTTTTTTTTTTGAAGTTGAAGGTCAGAGAAATATATCTCTCATGCTCACATTTTAGCCATTTTTTTCTTTCCACTCTTGTTTATTCTGATTTTTTCCCCTGAATCACACTTTCCCTCTGCTCTCCTCTTAAAGGTCCTAAATCCCCCCCCCCCCTTTTTTTTGTTGTTGTTGTGAATTAGAATGAAGGCAGCTCTTTAAAATTATTTAACAGTTTCTATAGATCCTACTCAGCTCAAACACTCAGCACCCACATCCATTGTCACTTTGTTCTTTGTGAGAATACCAAATCTGCAGTTTTGGACTCATTTTAAAAAGTTCAAGGTTTTACTCAGTGCCCCTGCCCACATCTGTCACCTTGAACACATTCTCATCAGAGTGCACACACACACACACACACACACACAAACACAC
>JARVJN010001887.1:16633474-16644582 GCA_031763805.1 Argolebias nigripinnis
AATGATCCTAAATCACTCGTACGCACAGTTTAAGAACAAATCTGTGCGTACGAACGGTTCGTGAATGAGGGCCATTGCTCCTGCAAATCCTCCAAATACTTAAAGAGGTTTAATGCTTTATTAGCAAACATAAGACTGAATATAAAAATTATATATCATACATCGGACACAAGTGATTACAGCAGCTTTACTCAAGAGTTATACAAATTTCATACAGCATCCCCCTGGTTCCTTTAAAACACCTGTTGCAACATTCACATACTATGTCACGTTGCTCCACATCCTTACTTTAGTCCACAGCAGGAGTGCTTGCCCTGTCCTTTCCCTGCTGAAGTCACCTTTGAAGATGGCCACAGTTATTAAAGCAGGAAGGCTGTGTATGAAAGCTGACACAGAGAGGATAAAAGGAGGAGAGACAGAGAGTGAGTGTGTAATGCCATGCATTGGGGAACAGTTGAATCATTGCAGAGCAAAGGTAAGTGTGTAGTTCATAGCCCGGGGCAATTTTCTTTCTCTTTCTTTTTTCTCCCCCCCGACCACCGCCCCCCCACTCCCACCCACACACACACACACCCGCAGACACCCACACACACACATCTGAAGCATGTCACCAAGTGCAGATTCACTCCCATGATTTTCATCAAAATGTTATTTGTGAGTGGAGTAGCTATGTCATGAGAAAATACTCAATGGGGCATTCCCCCCACTGTAAAGCTAACAGCTTTAAAGGGGAAGGATACATTATTTTCTGAAATTGTGTTCTAAGAACACGGGCACTTAAGAATGTTTTTTGTTTTATTTTATTGTCTCTCACGTGGGGGGGAAAAAAATCAGTTTTCTTGTTCCCAAGGCCCTTTCTATATATTATATATACTGTATATATATCACCTTATTGATGTGTTTGTCAGAATGCAAACAAATTAAAAATGTGTTTGCAAATTAAAAAACTGTTTTTCATCAATTTCAACATCTATAAACGTACTGTATGTACTTTATCTTATGAACAGTTTAAACCTAATGTTGTTTAGCCATCCAAAAAATGGAGCTCCAGATACAAGGGGAAGCAGAGTTACATCTACAATCCGAACTGAATGCTGCTGGTGGGATTGCTTCACAATACACTGCCAAATGCCATAAAACTCAAGAGTATGAAATGACTATATTCTTTGCATCAGTAAGTTTAGTTATTAACAGAGTGCATCCAGTCTGTATAACACGAGAGCCAAGGCACTCATCTAACATCAACAGCATTAGCCCTGGTTATACTTGACAAAATCCTGTTTGACACAGCTCAGCAGAAAACAATGACTGTGTCAACTTCTAATACATCCAACTTTCAGTATATGACATCTTGAGTGAGCTTTTGACAGAAATGCAATTTAATAATCCAAATTATATTTCATTGTTAATGTCTGCATATAAATAATGATCACTGTGTTTGTCAAAAACTTGAGGCAGGCGGTTTATGTTTAAATATGCCACAGGTCACCCCGGTCAGCTCAGATACTTTCTGCAGCACTGTAAATCCAACCCAAATACTGGCTGAGAAGTGAAACTGTCAGTCTCTATGGATTCTTGTTTGATAGTGGATGGAAGAGATATTTAGTTTGTTGCAGCATGCCACTGGAGAGCACATTAATCAACATACAAGCAGGTTTTCAAATTTTGTGGCTTTCCCGGGTCTTTGGGTTCAAACAGTGTTGCATAAAACTAGTTTTAAATTGCTTAGTTTTGGAGACAGAATAATCATTTTTCATCTATTAGTGTTGTTCATTGACAATGTGTGTTCACTTGCTACATCAAAAGTTTAATAAATCAGTCAAGATGTTTAATTAAATAATCAACAAATCAGTCAATATATTAATTGAATAATCAACAAATGGCATTTGTAAATTTATTCAAATAATGTACAAAAATGTACAACATTTTGGTTGCCCTTGTTGCTGTTTTAAGTGCTCTATAAATAAAATGGTATAGTATAGTATGGTATAGTATGGTATGATAAAAAAAAATGCATGGATGTAGAAAACAACAAACAAGTGTCACTTTTGTTAATCCTTATTCCAGACCCAGAGGGTACTGAAGCCTGTTCCAGGGAAGAGGCAAGTACACGTTAATAAGTCTATTAAAATTAACAATAAGTTACTAGTACAAAAATACATGTGCGTATGTTTTATTGTGACAAAATACATTTAAAATTAAAAAAAGAACAATCATTTAAAATGCATTTTAAATCTGAGATTTGGAAGAGATTTATAACTTGAATATATGTGAAATTGAATTTGTAAAGGTTTTTTTTAGCTAATTTGACTGACATTAGTATTTGACTAAGTCAGTTTCAATATCCTAAAGTAGGAATATTTCAAACGGGTTAAAAATGCATTTTTGTTGCCTTAGTTAAACTTAGATATAAGTATATTAGATATTACCTGCAAGCTTCAGAACAACAGGACTGAACATGGAGGGATACAGAAGACTCGATGACAATGCATGATGAGAATGTCAAGAAAGGTTTGATGGATGATGTTTAAAAAGGGAAGAATAATCAGCTGAATGCTGACATGAAAGAAAATGATTAAATGTCAGTATACAGGACAAAGTGCATGTATCCACCACACACACACACACACACACAGTTGCACCAAGGACTTTAAAAGATCAGAGCTGAGCCCATCGGATGGCAGTTGGCATGGCAGTGCAGCGTGGGGCAAGGCTTTCTGTGTATGTGAAGGAGGGGAGCGAGTGTGTTTGCAAGCACTATGTGCGTGTCAGAAAGGGTGTCCGTGTGCTGCTGCCACAGCAAAGAGCGGTCAAGCTGTTGGATTTCCTAGATAAGCATTCTGGATGGCTGCTCATGTTAGAAGTCTTGACTCGCGCACACATTCACATGCTTAGAAGCAGGCTCCCGAGATGACAGATTTGGCTATGACACGCATTTGATATAAAACTTGGTGTTTCAGCACGACTGAGGTTTTACTGTGTATAGCCACTCAGATCCAGATAAGAACTTGTTGGATTTATGAGTGTGTGCCCGTGTATGACTGCATGCACCTGTAATACTTGTGTTGTGGGGACATAAATCTGTTGGCACAGCTACACCTGGCTGAAAAAAATTGAGAAAATAATAAAAAATAAAACATAAAATAAGACCTATAAATGTTCCTTTTTTAGAATAGCAAACTTGGCATTGCTAAGCATAGTTACGGTTTGAGTAATTCAAGACAACAACAACACTTTTAAGTGTTTTGACTTTTTCGGTGATAAAATGTGACTGTCCGTGAGTGTAAATGTGCGTGCTGCCACTTTGTCATGCCCTAAGTCCAATGAGAGATGCATGTGGGTGCTAATGCTTGATTGCATACAAGCTTTGCTTTTCTGCAGGCCATTTTCAGTCTTTGCATTTCTTACACTTTGTTTTATCAGCAAACAAGAAAAGATTAGGAGTAAATCACCATAAAAATTACTTTTTTGCTGCAATTAAAAAACACAGAGCTACTTAAATGAATCTATTGCAGGTAATACCGCTTAATTGTTAATTTAACAGTTTAGCTTTCTTCCTGTGGAATCTTACATTCAACTAATTTACATTATTATCTGAAATAGTCGCTTCTTAAAACAGTTTTGTAACAATAACACACAAAAAAAATCTGCCAACAAAACTCCTGATTGGAGAGTTATCATGCAGTCATGCTATAACACATAATTATATTTTAGGAAACCATACCTACAGCATGAATCTGTGTGGTCTATGTTAAATCACATGATCATTTCTTAAGCATATTTTATTGAGTACATTTAGCAAAATATCCAAATGGCTTTTTCTGGAAAAAAGTTAGTGGGTTTGTGATAAGAAAAAAAAAAGCGAATTATGTAAAAAAAAATATCCTTCACACTTATTACTAGTTAGAAATGAGATTATAGCCACTAGCATATATTCTCATAAAGTGGGTGAATCTGATAAAACAAATGAAATCTATTACAGTCAGAAATAGCTGCCATGAGATAACTGCAGTGATAAAATGTTGGGTAAAGTCAATGCTGTGGGGATTATCTTTATCTTAATAATGTGTTGTCATTGTTGTATGTGCCCATACAATGGGAAAATTAATCTGCATTTGACCCATCACACCGAAGATGCATTCAGGTGGAGCTGTGGGCAGCTATGTAGGAACCCAGGGAGCAATTGGGGATTGGGTGTCTTGCTCAGAGACACCATGCATATGGGAATGGCTGAGAATCGAGCCTGGGACTTTTGGGTCCCGAGTCGGCTGCCCTACCTCTACCCCATCTCGGCCCCCATTGTCTTAATCTATAAAATAAAGAGACTGTGTGTTACAAAAGATAAATAATGTCATTCAACATGTGGTCATATTGTCAATGTTCTTTGGTTTTATACCATCCAAGCAGGAACATGTTTTTATTCAAAATAAAGAAAAGTTTAACCAAAGTAAAATAACTCTACCCAAACGCTAGCACTCAAACAAAACGTAGCACATTTTATAGGATATTAACCAGAACAGTATTAGCAGATGCAACTGTTCTGCTGCTTTGGTGGCAGTTCAACACAAAATAAAATTTTATCAGGACAAGGTCCTTGTGGAAATTTTATTTGTGCTCATAGGTCACCTACCACATTAGCTATATTAGATTAGTTCATAAAGTGAGCTGAACCTTTGCAAACAGCTTCTCCCCAAACTCTTACTCTGCTACGGATGTGAGCACATTTTACAGTTGATACGTGACAATCATGTTATCATAGAAACTGTGAACAAGATGCTGGTCTAGATGTCTATTTTATCTGCTAAGGATGAGCTACACGTACTAACAGTCAGGTCCCAGTGTGAGAAAATTAATGAGAGCAAACTAACAACTAAAAACAGTAAATACAAAGTATTTCTAAAAATTTAACTTCATCTAAACTAATTCAAAATGTTCTTTATGTCCACCCAGAGGGATAAAGAAGAAATCCTCAGGGCAGCTCTGTGTGATGATAAACGCTCTCAGCTGAGTGTCTCCTTCCGTCAAAATCAAGAGAAAAGCCAAGCGCACATTTAAACACGCACATCTTTCAAACCCTTTCCCCACATGATGAACATTGAATATTTTGGCAGCTGCCTAATTATGGCTGCATTTGGATTTCAAAATGAGTCGCTTCATGATGTAACTGTGCCTTATGTTATTATTTCAGATATTAAATTATGAAAGCATGTAAACTAATGAAGTAAACTGTAGCTCAACAACCATAAGTGTACGTCACTAACAAATTCAAAATTTGACATAAATGATGGTAAAAGCAAGCGTAAATAAATTTTATTTTTAATTACAACTATTGATTTACAAAGGTTTTTTTTTTTTTTTTTCATTTAACCTTTTTTATACATGCTAGCAGCTAGCCTCAAAGAGCTACGGGAACTCATTTAAGAGGGACCTGTTCCAGACAGAACGTATAAAGTACAAACAACAAAATAGTAGACAATGATTACAATAAACTACTATGGATTCGTATTCCCAAAACCAGATTACAAGTTTGCTGAAACGCAATAAAAATATATATTTGTATCATTACCATTTTATTTGTTTTTGGGTAGTTTGTTTGGATCTTTATTTAGCAGTCAGAAAGACTGTAGGGGTCATCTGCAGTAAATTCAAAATTCAGCTTTTCATTCATTATTCAATGTAATAATTTTTAGATCAAAAGCATATGTTTTAGCTAAGGTATCATCATATTTATAGTGTTCAGAACATTTTAAATACATTTTATTTTTATGCCTGCAAAAGCAAAAAGGAAACTGGACTTCAAGACATTATTATGCATGCATACAAAAGCCTCAGTTCATAAAAGCCAAGCGACCACTGACAGACTGTTCAATAAACTGTGATACCACTACAGTCTGTCTATAAAGCCTTATGAGGCTGAATGGTTCAACCTCACGATGAACTGATGACCTGTCCAAGATTGTCCTGGATGTTTAATAACCCTTGGCTATAAACAGCTAGGAAAGGTTTCATGGATGAATCTGAGGGTTTCTTGAAAACTATTGTGAGTCTACAGTGTCTGCTTCTACATAAGCAAACACAACATAAATCTGTTGTAAAATTAAATAAAATGAAAGACTATCAACTGTGCAAAAACCCACTGGGTTCTCTGGGCACAATAATTTATTGCCGGACACAAATATGATTAACACGTTTTGTACCCAGATGAGTCCATTATTCATCTTACTTTTGGGATAAACATTAAAGCAATTATCTGTGGTGATGCAGGGATACATCAGTATTCAAATCATGTAGAACTTATGAGTGAAGTTTACCCCCAAAAATTTCTTCATCATTTTTTATTGTTTTATTTTTTATTTTTTGGCAGAACAGTGTGAGTTATCACGAAACAAATCTACAAAATAATTGAAAATAAAAAAGATATGCAAAAGAGACAAATAAACGTATTACCCAGTTTAACAATCACAGTTCATTGTGTGTGTATCTGCATTGTATTAAAGAAGACTGTACGGAAAATATGAACAGTCATATAAAAGCAATTTATAATGTATTTGTTATTGTTAATTTGTACAGCGATACTTTTTATACTGTATGTGATACCTATTGTTAAATTCACATTCCTTAATTCGATACAGTCAGATGGAACAAAAATAGATTACATTGACATAAATGCAATTGGAATGTGCCAATTCCCAATCGTTTTTAAGTTATTCAAAAGTCATAGGTGCACGTAGAAATCTTTCTATAAAGATTCCAAGTACATATTTTTATCTATTTCTGAAGATTTTTTTCTCACTACACCAATATCCAGATAGAAATATCACTTAAAGAAGATGTGAAAAACATTGAAAAATAATTTCCTCTTGGTTTAAAAGATAATATGGCTGGTTGGACCTGATAATCTCTATCCAGAAACGTGATGTAGGCTTCCAGTGTTCCATTTATCAGATTTAAATGAATGTGTCAGATGACACTGGATGAAAAAGAACTGCTGATATGGATCTGTTTAAAGGTAACAGCAGTATCGGCTGAACGCAGTGTCTAATCTTGATACATGCTTCAAATATTTATTTATGTACTGTATGTGTGCTCGGCATCAGCATGGGTGCTATGATAAATCTGTTACAAAGCTGCTGATAGATCCACCTGATAGATTAACAGTTTATTGGTGGTAGCACCGGCTTTTTGCTGCTCTGTGCGAATGTGTGTGTATATGTGCATTTTCAAATCCATACAATAATGTCAAACCAATGCAGTTACTGACCACCACGCAAACACTTATAACCTGATGTACACCTCCCTACATTTACATATTTTTCCTTATGTTAACCCACAATATCACACATATTACTTTTAACTTTTATTCACTCTTTTTTTTTAATAAAAAAAAGTTATCCAAAATAATAAGATGACGACAATTCTCCTCCCTTATTTAATTTCACATTTACCTGAAAACCAATAATGAGGTCCATGCTGCAGTTGATTGACTGTCTGGATGTTCATTTGGTTAATGGCCAAATAAATTCCAGTAAAAGTCAAAGACAGGGTCGTTGACCATGGGCCTATTTGTTTTCCAGTTTGTCTAACTGACCTATTAAATTCGTTATGTGACAGATGCATCAATCGACAAAGTCAATGGAGCCTGATGAGCAAAAAGAAAGACAATGTCAGTCTTCTCAGTTTAAAACTTGCTAGTTAAGTCTATTTGTATCGCGCTGGCTCCCTGTGACTATGATTAGACTAACGAGGTGCATTTGCATGAGTGTCAAAATCTGAATGACACGTACTTCATTATAGCAACATTGCTTCCAAATGAAAAGTGAGGAGAGAGAATTGAAAGTGTATATTTGATATCCTATAGTTCATTTATAACTACATAATTGAGTTTAGCTTACAGGTTAGTGTTCATTTAGCATACATCTTAGTGTATAGCTTAGATCCTTATACTGTACTGTATACGGTTTCTTTTTATTTTTGGGTATAACTGAGATCAGGAGCACATACATTTTTTTCCCAACTTATCTACCACATGGGATGCAAATGACAATAAAGAAAATTTAGCTTGGCTTGACTCACTTTGCATGGGGATAAATACAATACAGACATGTTTGATTTATTTTATTTTTTAGATCTTCTAATTTACCAAATTTATGAGTCCATCCCACACACACAAACATTTCTAAATGTAAAACTTCATGCCTTGTTGACATTTTAATCATGAACATCCATGCACATCTCTATGTACAGTTTAGTTCGACCAACAAGTAGCAATTCATTGTCCACAGCTGCAGTAAAACTATGTGATCACAGCTCATTTGCAACTAAACCATCGTTGGTGTTTTTCTCACCTGACCTCTGTGCGACCCACATTGCTTGCTTGATTAAAAAAAGTGATGATAACTAGCATATGTTTCATCTTGTTTAAGTGTTACTTTTACAAGGTTAATGACTCCACACGGTGGAGTGAAAATTAGCAGTTAAACATTATGACTAGGACAGAATGATGGCATGATGATCAGCACTAGAGGATTTAAGTTCAAAGTATCACATTTTGGCTGTAGTCTGTCAGTACAGAGAAGACAGTTTTCTCTTTTTTTCTTTTTTCTGTAGATAGACAACCTACAGATTTCAAGTAAAATGATATTTCCAAATTGGCAATGAGTATAACTTTTTAGTGTAACTTTAGCTTAAATGTTTTAAATTATTCAAAGACATAAGATGTGACATCCAAAGTTGCAGCAGCTGTGATATTAATGAAGAAATGAACAATGTTAATATTATATTATTTATATTATTTAAAAAAAAACTTAACAATAAAAAAGACAAGAGAAAGAACTGCAGAAATGAATATGTTGATGTTCTCCTTAAAAGTGACATGGATGGATAAGATTATGAATGAGCTCATCAGAGGTACAGCACAGGTTGAGCAACTGGGAGATAAAGTTGAGAAACCAGACTGAGTGAGATGGTTTGGACATGTCCAGAGGAGGGACAGTGGGTATATTGGTAGAAGTATGTTAGAAATGCAGCTGCCAGGAAAAAGACAAGGATTTATAGACCTTTTGGTCAAATCCTGAAAATACCCGTATGCACAACCTTGTGAAATATTACAACATCTCACACAGATTGTTAGTGGTCAAAGCATGTGTTGGAAATGACTTTGAGCTACCACCACACCAATTTTCGACTCAATATTTGAAAAATAAAAAGTTGTGTTTTCCTTAATTTAAATGTGTATCCCAGGGCTAGTGTCCTTGGCTAACTTGTGAAACTATGATGCACAATGGGGAACCACCAAGCTGGTGAGGTTATGCGATGCTTGGGGCAGTGTTCTTTGGGTTCTTTCGTTTATGTAGATGTTGATAAAGACCAAGTTATCTGTTGTTGCTGATCAAAAACACTGCTTAATAAAACCTGCAGTCACTGATGGCAATGGCCTCTTTAGGCCATGTTTCCTGCCAAAATGTAGTTTTGACATTTTTTCTGAAGATTTTCAGATCAAAGTCTAAATGAGTTTCTGTGGTATGGACACTGCACACAAGTCCAATCCGAAGAGGCCTCAACTTTGCAACCATTGGCTCTTAGCAGTCTGCCAGTGTTTCTGATTCAATGTTACTGACTGCTTTGAGCCAGATACATTGACAGACATTCAAAGATCCAGCAATTTGTATGCCTCCACAGGTAGGGACTTTTTTCATCAGTAAAAACAACAGATAGAACATGACAGCAATACAACTGGACCCCTTAATTAGGCAGCGTAGGTGTCCCTCAGGAATGTGTGCTCAGTCTTTTACACTTTTGTCTAACAAGTGACTGTAATACCTGTATGTATGTATGTACAGTATGTCCATGTTAATGGTGAAAAGAAATAGATTTTTAGTTTTAAATATAAACTTAAACAATGTTGCAGATTTTGGGTTTCAAAGTACCCGGCCAGGTGCCAAGGTGGAACATAATCTCTGAGCAACTGAATGCTCTCGCCAGTAAGAAAACAGCAAGTGCTGAAGAAGTGGTGGTAAGTTTGACTAATTATTTCTGGCAGTCTTTTACAAGAGCATTGAAAAAATAATTTATATGTTATTAAACCTTTTTTAAAACTGTTTTCTCACCAGAAAGCCATTCTCAAATACAATCCAAAGTACAAAGGTCAGTGGTCGATTGATGGCCTAGTCAACTTTGTTAAGGTCAGTATTCAAGATTTTTAATGGAATTGTTGGTTTTGAGAATGTTTAAATTCTGAGAAATGTTTCTGTTTTCTTTCAAGCAAGTCCCAAATGCAGAAAATTACTTTGAGAAACTGTTTCCGAAGATTGCCGCCTTGGCCTTGAAGCTGCCTGAGCAAGTCAAAAAGGTATCTGCAGATGTAGCACAGATTATTCTGTTAACTCATGAATGTTTAGAAATATCTGAACACGTTAAAAACCCAACAACTATGTAGTTTGCTATAAAATCAAACTATAAATATTTGGAAGCATATAACAGTGATTCAGTACTTTGCTAAAGTTATAAGAAATAGTGGGAAAACGCTTTAAAGTTCACCATTTCACAAATAAGGATAAAAAAAATTATTTAGAATTTAACAAAACAAAGTGAATGAGCAGAACCACATCAATATGTGGTGTGGCTGCCATTTTGCTTTCATACAGCTTCACCTCAGAACCATCAGAGTAAACCACAGATGGTCTATGGATGTTGTTGGTCTCTGTTCTGTAGTCCCAGGCAGTATCAATGATGAGGGCTCTGTCTCCACAACTTCTTGTTCTTCTTCCAGCTGAAGCTGGCTGCATGTTTAGGGTCATTGTTCTGAAACAAATTAAATATTAGATATATCATCCATGACAGTTTTCTCAGCATCTAGAACACCATAAAAATTAACCTAATCCCTATTTGCAACAACGCAGCCCCAAAATTGCTGAACCTCCATCATGTTGAGTTTCTCTGAAACTCCCGCCACATACAGAATGACCACTGGTCTGGGTCTGTGTTCCTCCTTTTCACCTGATGGTCCCACTAACGCAGGAGCCAGACAGAAGAAGAAATCACACACAAAACAGGCTCTAGAGAAATGTGGATATCCTAACTGGGCCTTCCTGAAAGCAGAGAAGAAACCC
>JARVJN010001887.1:17025023-17036120 GCA_031763805.1 Argolebias nigripinnis
CCCCGGAGCCCATCTTAGCATCAGCAAGCTCTTTTTTTCCCCACTGTGGTGTATGCCGTTTTGTGGATATCTTTTTTTTTTTTTATGGCTCCTCAGATTGAAAATGTCCTTTGGATGAAGCCAAAATGTCTCAGCAAAAAAAGAAACCATCCAGATGACCTGACTGAACACTGTTGGATTTTTACCTGGATCATTGAACATTAACTTTGGTGTTTCTATTTTTGTTTCTAACCAGTGTTATACCATTTTTAGTTAAATGTGCATGCCTTCATTTCAATTAACTAATTTCTTTCATGGGATCAATAAACTACTGTATCTTTTTTTTTTTTTTTTTGAATCCAGACATTAGGTAAGGACAGATAAAAATGCTGGATAAAGCAGTGACAACACATTACCCATTTGGAATGTATCCTGAAGAATAAACACGTCTTCCAACATTCAACTTCTAGCCAGTAACTCAGAATATGTTTATTCGTAATCACATTTTCATCAATCACAAATTATGTACAGAGACTACAAGCAATTAAAGTGGTCTGCATGTTTTCTCTGGGGGAATAAAACATATTTGTTGTGTGAAAGATATTTGTGATGCTTTCATAAGAACAAAGTGAGCATTAAAGACCAATGTGTGCAAATATCCTCATTGTTTTTCAGCCATCTGCTTGTATTTTTTTATCATTTGTATTAGGGAGAAAGAGCATCTTCATCTGTTGTATGATTAAAACAAGATTCTTTTATAATAATTAGCTTTTATAATGCTGCAAAAATATAGAAAAGTATGAAAACAAGGGGTGTTTTTCATTGCAGCACTGTCAGCCCGCAAGCTGCTAAGCTGTTGTTGAAATGTAGATGTAAGTAAAGTGAATTGTAGCTGAATTTTTGTCACATATTGAATGTCAGTCAAGTGCTAACAAAAGTGTGTGTTCAAAGTTGGTCTGTCTGTCTCTGAGATAGGAGAGATTCTTGACAATGTTTTGTGAGCATGTCTCGAGTGTAATCACAATCGTCTTGAATATGCAGGCAACAAAAAAGTCCCGCAGCATCTCAAAGGGACTTTTTTTTTATTATTATCAGACAACTAGATTGAGATCTCCAAACTGCGTGAGCAAACATAAGCCTGCCTCGCTTCACAGTAGCAGTTGCTTCTGTGAATTTGCCAGTCATTCTTGGTGAAATAAATCAATCAGCCATTTCTCAATGCAAACTGAAGCTTGATATGCTTTATGACAGTCGTAATCTGTTTGGGACGTGAAAAAAAAAAAACAAAGCACACGCACCTGGAAGATTGTGTTTCTGTGTAGTTTTGCACAGGTGTTGAAGTGAACAGGCCTTATCACAACAACACCAGTCAGTCCCATGGTAAATCCACAAACAACGTGCACAGCATTCTGATTATTATATTCATATACGCACTGTGGTCATGAGTTCATATAGATGTTATTGTTTGCATACATTTATTTGTTTTGAACACATTACACACTGTTAACGTTAAATGAAAAACTAGGCTGTCTAAATGCATTTTATCATTAGCAATAAGTGCATTAAGCTGACGATAAACTTTTATGAATGGAGGAGAGGCAGGATACAGTTTAATATACACTCCCTGGCTCTTAACTTTCCTCCATTACTCAAGCCCTGAAGGGTACTTCATGGGCACAATGAAGGAAAGAAGAAGATTACACCGTGTTTAGTAAAGTGGACATCAAGAGTTGTTGTATCCACACTCCATGTTTATTCTTTCCAGGAACCTTTTAACTCTCCAGTAAAATAAAAAGGATTGATCTGAACTACCTTGACTTCCATAGAGCTTCCTTGTGTGTGTTGTGAAATATCCAGCCCAGCAATCGCTATACGAGCATTTCCAAAAACAACGGCTATAGCTAAATATGCGTCAACAAAGTCTACTGCAATGTGTGTGAGCAGATAAAACAAACACAGGGGATAAAAGGCCTAAACCCATCAGATGCCTGAAGAAGTATTTCTAGTGCTTCATATAGTTATATTTACCTTAAACTACTTTAAATTCAGGAACACCACTTTTGTCACATATTTTCTAATTATGCTAGTACAGTAATTTGTTTAAACGTTTAAAGAGTATTTTGGGGGCACTGCCTAGTAAGCAGCCACATATTATTATCCACCTAACAAAGGATTTCTTAACTTTATATCGTACTCTTCCGTCAACTTTAATGTAGCCCGAACTGCAGTGTGTATATCCACAGTTGTTATATCAAAACGACCGGCTCAGCACCGTCATGTGTGCTATTACTTTTATTGGTGTTTCAAGTTACTATGGCAAAGTAATTTGCAAACAAAGACGTCGTTTTTATTTGTCGTTTTTTATAGACTTGGGTTGCAAATCAAATACCACCTGAGCTAAAAATGAAAATACTGTAAATCAGCCATTTGTGGAGATATTAAGCTGAAATTTAGTATGGTGGTAGCTGAGAGCGAACCCCAACACATAATACTGTCAAATCAAAAATTTTAAATGGCCGCCACATGGCAGCCCCTCTCAAAGTTCCTCCAGGAACGTTCTAGTTCTAAAAAGTGTTATATGGCTCAACTACTTTCTCTTACTGTCTGCAAAACCACCACTCAATGAGTTTTCATAAATGTTTACTAATCTGTCCAAGCTGTGTGCTGGTGAATTTTTGTGACAGAGAGACCAAAACAAGCACTCTGTGATGGGTGTTCAGAAATACATTTAATATTTCATGCTCAGAGGCATCAGTATTGACTGAAATCAGTAAGTGTATGCAAGCAGCTGGCTGTAATTTTGGCCAAATTGCGCCCACTCACTCTAAACTGTAAGATTGGAAGTCATTGTGTCGATGTAATTGCAATTTGGTAATCAAGTGAAGAGTTTCTCCATGAGAAAACTACTATGCAAGCTTTGGATAAAAGCATGGGGAGTCAAACGTACTCGGATATTAAATATATCTGAATTATTTTGTAAAATTCACATATACAGTATGCGGTTAGGATGTATGAATCTCTGTTTGTTCTCTGCAGACGATGAATGTGAGGACTTACAAGTCTGAACAGTCTGAAAACACAGATCCCATTCGCATTTATTATGCTTTGTTAGTGACTCCCCTCATTATTGTAATTTTTGTTTAGATTTTGGCAATGAGTGTTCCCACTGAAGTGTTGTAAAATGCTTTGAAATAATCAGATCACAAAAATCGGAGCTTTCCTGCGTTGTTTCACCAGTGAACCAACTTATAAACAGCACTTGTCTACACTGAAAAGTTGTGTACAAAAGACAGCTGACGCCCTGCTGGGGAACTACCAGGATTTAGGTTATTAAAAGCTTCATTGTTTGTTTTTATCAGCAAAGCGACAGTGAGCTCCATGAAATCACAAACTGTTTATGTTATGCTCATTTAGTTCACATATTGCTTCTTTTAATTAAATGAGCTTACTGAAGTTTCGTAACTGTTTCAGTAACAGATGCAGCTCAGGAATCTGAAACATACAAATCTAAAAACCTATAAAACTGTAGTTCTGGTCGTTGAATATAATCGTGATTTTACAAAAACACCAGCAGACGAACTGATGGCTTGTTTGTTGCTCAAATGGCAGCTCACTGTGTGACATAAGCTGTGCGCTTATTAGCAAATCATCGTACTCAGTTATTGTTCCTAGTGCTGGATCAGGAGCAGTGGCTCTGGTTTCCATGTTTTTTTGTGCCGAAGTTTACTGCTTTAAACATTTTCTATTGAAAATACACATAAAACACAAAGCAGAAAAACTAGAGGAACTCAGACATGACATGGGATTTCTAATTTCTTTGCCTTGTTTAACACGTTCTGCATGTGTGTAGTCTTAGCTTTGCTCTAATATATCTTCTCTTGACATCTTTATTAGAATGTCAACTGTTATATAGATACACTGTACTTTTTTTAATAAATTAATAGACAGTGCTGTTAGAAGTGTGTAATCACAATAATCGAGCAAAACCCTTAACAGAGAAGCAAGTTGTGTGCACAAAAACAATCCATTAGTATTCACGGTGCAGATTTCTGGGCTTTGTGGTTCAGAGAAAGAACCCCACACACGGCGACCTTTAGGCTTACCAGACTTCCTAGCTTAGATGATGAGGAGTTGTTTCTGTGTTTGAGCAGACCGCATCCCTCCATGCCTGGGGCATCCCTGTGGTTTCCATGGACACGAGGTCCTCCAGCCCCCTCAGATGAGGAGCGCAGACGTCTTTCCAGCCGCAACACCTCATGGTAGGGGCTGGCACTGTTACACAAAGAAGCTGGAAAGAAAAGAGAATCAAAAAGCCAAAAAAATATATTGAAATTGGATGGAAAATTTGAGATATAATGAACTTGTTAGTAACTTCTAAAGCAGTCAGATCTACTGCCTCTAGGAAAAACTATTTCATAAAAGTGAATGACTAAACCACTTTTACCTTTTCAGCTTTTTAATCAAGTCAAAACTTCCCTTCATGGAGCTGTTCAGCTATATTGCCTTTTGCTAAAATTGTATTTGTTGTGTTGCAATAATCAAGCTCATTCAGATCTACACCAAGATTACTTCGTAACAATAAAACTAAAGGATGAATGTTAGATTTCAGGGGAAATATTTCTCAGAAAGACAATTGGAAGACTGCAGTAATTGCTCTGTTGTAACTTACAGGAGAATAGAAATGAAACAGAGATAATATTACATCCTCACAAAAAGTAACAGGCTTTAAAACAAAAATAAAAAATAAAAACATGTTGCCAATCATTTTCTCTCCCCCTCTTCACTATCCACCCACACATGTCCACACATACAGTACACAAATAACTTCCACTGTTTGTATAGTGTATTATTGTATTTGTACAAGCAACTCCCTTAAAAAATACATACTACTAAAAAAAAAACTAAAGCCAAATATTAACCACAATCTGCACAGAACGTAGAACAATGTCAAAAATGGCTGTGGCAGAAATTAATAAAACAAATCTCTGTTGGTGTGAAGTCCAATAGAAAACCTTATTAATTTTTCATGCAAGACTATCTGTAGTTCCTGCTGTTTGTTAGTGAACACTTTAGAGTACTCAATATTCCTCTGCATTCCTGCAGGCCTGGACTGAAACAGTGTTTCCATGGTTGTGTTTGAGTTAATATTATAGACTAAAATACAGCAGGTCTCAAATACAAACTAAATGCTTGCTGGCAATTAATGTCAGTTTTGTAACATGCAACAACCCCATTTTAATATCACACAAAAAAAATAGCTGTTTCTAGCTTCACAGAAAATTGTGTGCAAATGTGAAGAACTTCAATTTTAAAAAAAATATTTTTGCTACATTTTTGTACAGTTTGGATATTTTGATAAAGGATCAGGTCTAAAGATTTATCTTGTGTATACAGCAGTCCATTGTTGATCATGAGGGATCCATACCCTGAAGTCCCGTGATAAGTGAAATACCACGAAGTAGGAATATTAGTAGTTCATATATATATATATATATATATATATATATATACCGCTATATATATATATACCGGTATATATATTTCTAAACTCTAAATGCTCTAAAAGAGCACAGAATGTAATGAAATCAGCTCTCTGCCTACAGCTGCACTCTGCCATTGGCCACGCCCACTTCTCTGCTGCTGAGCAGAGACATGATATGCTGCAGGAGGAAGCTTCTCCTGCAAGCTGTGGTCTGCACACAGGTGCAGCAGGTGCTAAATAATTTCAAATAATTTTAAATACAAATTCCATGCCGATAGTGCAGCTCATCCATCAGCCAATTATGTGTCATGACCAATTTTATTTTTGAAAAACCACGACAGATCGAGTCTGCGAAAAACGAACTGCAACATAGCGAGGGACTACTGTAATTTCATAAACTAGTGCCCTGCCGGTTTTAGCTGCAGCACAGTAATAATAAACTGACATTATGTTTATTAATGTTTATGTTTATGTTTGTTTATGTTTATGTTTTTTAGAAGTAATTAGAGATGCACAATATTATCGGCATGGTATCGGTCGATATTAGCGATAAAATATCAGACAACGGTCATTCCATCAAAATAATTCACCGATATAAAAGGCTTCTGTTTTAAGTTAATTTTTAATTTAAGAAACTGTCAAGTGCATCTATTAATGCACTACTACTTATGCACGTTTCACTTGTCGCTTGTGAACAGGTTGAGTTTAGATTTGTGAAAATGTACAAATTTGCACTGTTCGAGTGTTGTCGTTGTGTTGGAGAGAGTAAATGTCATGAATAAGTTTGACATTAAACATAATCCAAGTTGAAGTGTTGCATCATTTTCAGCCCCCTTTTTGGCATCTGCATTTGGTAGCAGGCCAAACTGACAAAGACCATGCAGAAGAATAATGTAGTATTTTAATTCCACAGCAGAGACCGGTAGTCTCTGTAAGTAGGTCTTGGGAAAATATTGGTTATCGGCCAAGTAAGTTTTAACACATCAACATATCGGATATCAGCCAAAAATCCAATATTGTGCATCCCTAGAAGTATTAATATACCAGTAAATTAATGAAAAAATTTCTTTAAAAATATAAAGCTTCTTTAATGTGAAATGTGATTTTGTTTTAACTGCAGGTTTTTTAAAAAGTCACTGTTTGATGAACAAAGTAGGATGTGAGGCAAATAACTTGCAAAATACTGATTTAATGGACGTAGTGTTTTGTGTTCTCATAAGTGAAAACAAATACAAATCATATTTGCTCGTGGAGCAACTTCTAAGAGTTTTAAACCTGATTTGAGCTGCATGCATATTTTAACATCAGTAAATGTTCTCATTCAAAACTTAGAAAAAGTGATTAATGTAGTATCTCCATGTGTCAAGGCTAATAACCTTATAGACATAAATACTGCTTGAAAGTTTTGTGAGTTTAATTTGGACCACTAACACAACTAAACACGTTTTATAATAAATACAGTCTTGTGTATTTTCAAGGCCACAGTACTTTTATAGATTTGAAGTCGTAAAACTAATCATTAAAGTGTCTGCATTGTATCATAACAACAAACTAACAAATGTTTACTTTCAGACAGAAGTGATGCTGCCTGACATTACGCTTTGATTAACGCTGCACACACAGGAAGGTCACACAAGTAGGAAAAGAACTAAATTATCTTCTTAAACAAGTTTCTGGCTCTCTCTTACAACACACAGTAAACCTGGCTGTGTCAGTGACTTTGCATCTAAATCTGTTTCAGGAACAAGTATTTCTTTGGGTGTTCTACCTGCATGTGGTCTCCTCAAGTGAGAGGACCTCGGTTCATGGCAGCCGCAGAAGTTTCCTCTTTCTTGAAAAGAGAGTGTGTGTCTTGTCCTCCGTTCTGACTTCTCAGGGTTTGAGTGGCAGCCCTCACTACGAACCCCACACGCTTCGCTCTCACTTGTGGTTTCTGTGTGGTAACCCAACTTCCTCTCTTTCACCAGCTCCGTCATCTTCTCTGCAGAGTCTTCTTTCCTTGCTTCCCGTCTTTCTTCCTCCCTCTCCTTCCTCTCTTCCAGTGACTGCTCCTGCAGAGGCAGGCAGGGGACAGCTGTCTCTGGCTCGGACAGGGAGACAGCAGTTTCATAGTCTGTGTTGTTGGCTGTGCTGGTGTCGGGGAGTAAAGGTTTCTCAGTGCTCGACTGGGCTGGAGTGAAGAAAACCTGAGAAGAGAATATTTGATTGACTATACAGTATTTTAAAACTTTTTTGGTAGCTATCTGATGGGTTTAGAAAGAATTTCTTGCTTCAACAAATATTAATCAGAGGAGTATATTGTATCAACATTTTCACAGAGCAAATCAGAAGATATTTATTCTTCACAAGCCAAAAAACATCACTTTGCCTTGTGAAGTTTGTTTTTGAAGTTTCCGTTTGTGACTCGAAGAACTGAACATTTTTGGAAGAGTATTTGAGTGCGCCAACATTTTTAAACATTAATGCTGGTTTGAGACATGCACACATGTTTTCCAAGCTTGAGCTCCTTCAAAAAAAAAAAAAAGTTCAGTTCTCAGCTTTGACTTTAAACTTTAGATTACAAATAGATGTCATAAGCATCATCATTTCAGCTTTTCTGAGTTGAAGACATCTCAGAAAAGGATTGGGAGGAAAAAAGGAAAGGACAATTGAGATTGTTATTTTAAATTTGTATGAATTATACTGTATGAACACTAGGCATGGGCCAATTACTGGTTTCAATGTCATGGTGTCAAAACCACAATGTTTTTCTGTCACACCATTCCTATAATTTAAAATCCTTTTTATATGATACCAGAGACAAAGCATTTTTATTCTCGATAACAAATTGATTTTAAAACTGTTCTGGGGACAGGAAAAAACCCACACAGGTTTTAAACAGAGTGACTGTCAACATGTTCACTTGTGTTCGCTCTCTCTTGATTTATATTTGTTAGTGAAAATTAAAAATATAAGTAAATGTTATATTTAGTAGTACTATGCTATTGCCTGTCAAATGATCTTTTTTAAGCATTGCGTAATATTATTTAAACAGCAAACCCATATACTGTAGTAACTTAACTAAATTCAGTTCAGTTTATTTATTTAGCACCACGCCCCAACAGAAGTCGTCTCAGGGCATTGAACAGAAACATTCACATACATAATAAAAGACAATTAGTAAAAGTTATCTATGTCAGGAAGCAGCAGATTGTGTTGAATCTGCAGTTTGTCGCAGTCGCCCATCCTGAGCAAACACAAGGGCAACAGTGGAAAAGAAAAACTCCCTTTTAACAGGAAGAAACCTCCAACAGAACCAGGCTCAGGACGAGCGGCCATCTGCTTTGACCGGCCGGGTTAGAGAGGACAAAAAGTGGAACAAATTCTGAACGGCAGGTCCAGGTGGACTTTCATTGGACGTTTTATTTATTTTCATTAACAGAAACAGGCTTCCAGACACTCTGGATGTTGGCCTTCACAAAGGTGGAACATCTCTTTTCTATCGTACCATCAACTTTTATTAGATCTTCCAACTTTGTGAACTGACCATGGATCTCCCTCCACTGTGTATTGCCTTTCTTGTCACCAATCTGCTGCAGACTTTTCACCATGTTTCCTGTCCACACGCAGACAGCTAAATGTTTAACTTATTTATTTATTTATTTATTTATTTGTTTGTTTGTCTTGTGTGTGTTTATTTCCATCTATCCATTCTCTTTATCTGCTTCTTCCTTTTCTGGTCACGGGGATCACTGGTGTTCATGTCCAGCAGTCACTGTGTGAAAGGCAGGGGACACCCTGGGTCCATCCCAGGGACACACAGAGACAAATGAGACAAACAACCATTCACCCTCTCACTCACATCCAGGGACAAGGAGTGTTACCAATCAGCCTAACATGCAGGTTTTTGGTCTGTGGGAGAAAACTGGAGTACCCGGAGAAAACCCACGCATGCACGAAGAAAACATACAAACTCCACCAGACAGATCCCCTGGCCAGGGTTTGATCCAGCGACCCGCTTGCTGAGAGGCAACAGCTCTACCAACTGAGCCACTGTGCTGCCTGTTCTCTTTTTTACTTTAGATCTTTTAATTGTTATATCCATATGACTGGAAAGTAACTACAGTTGTAGTTAAATGAAATAATAAAGTCAAAAGTATAAAGGACAACTGTTGCGGTTAGAGATCATTACCTGAACATTACCTGATTGAGAATTATCGTATTAACTGAACAGATTGTTTTCAGTGGGTTGTATTAAAAAGTGTTTGCTGAATACACAGTAAGTGGTTTGTCTCAGAGGACAGAGTTAAAAAAAAACTTTGAAAAACTGGAGAAATTTATGAAGAAGAGTCATAACTCATCTTCAGTCTCCTCCTGCTCCTGCAAGGGTTTCTTGTTCCACTGAAACGGAACAGCCAGTGGCTTTATCAAGATTTATGAGCTAAATCATCATTGGAAATATAAGACACTTGTTGGGGAACGAGGGCAGATGGGAAAAGGAGGGAGCGGTCAGAGAGGAAAAGGAGTTAGTGCTAGCGGAAGAAGAAAATGAGACAAAAAATAGATGGAGATAGCATCAGGGAGGATAAACACCAGACTGAAGAAAAAGACAGAAAAACAGAACTTTGGGAAGAACAGATGTCTAAACTTTATCCGAAACCTTACTTCAGTCCTGACTTTTATGCTTCTTGTGTTTCATTTGATAAATATTTAGATGTTCCATTTAAAAGACCGTGACAAGATACAACTAGAAAAACTTCATTTCATGCAAAAATGTTGTGTGAATGCTTATTGCAGAAAAACTTGCTGAGAAACCATTGAGATTAGGAAATAAAAACATGCCGAAATTTTGCAGAAATGTTAGCAGAAGAAAACATAAATAATACATATTTGCTGAAACAGATCACATAAGTCGAAATTAACAAAAAATATTAGAAATTAGCTACAAAAGGTTGAAATTTGCAACAACAACAAAATGGCTGAAAAGTAGCCGAAAAGCAGAAAGACGTTTAAACTACCAGAAGGAAGTGGAAAGAGCTGAAATTAGTTTAAAAAATGTGGAATTAGCTGAAAAAGCTCAAATTAGTATTAAACAGCATTTGCTCCCAGTAGCAAAAATTGCAGAAAAAGCTGAAACTACTATAATTAAGCTGAAAGGAGTATAACAAGCTGAACTTACCATAAAGAAGTTAATTAGACTGAAAGTAGCAGAAATTACCACAAAAACCTTGAATTTATCTAAAAATAGCTGAAATTGGCTAGAAAAACCCCCCCACTTGTAATAAAGATAGCTGAAGAGATAGAACAAGCTTAAATTAGCAGAAGAAAGCAGGAAGAACATGTTTGTTAGGCTGAAAGAAGCAAAAATAAGCACAAAAAATGTGAAAATGAATTGGTAAAAGCTTAAATTTGTTACAACAAATAACAGCTGAAAAATGGCTAAAAATAAAGAATCTTAAATTAGAAGAAAAGTGCAGCACATTTTTGCCGAATTAGGCAGAGAAATGTTGAAATTAGCAGAAAGAAGTTAGAAGAAGCACAGAAATGTTGTAGTTAGCAGAAAGGAGCTGAATGGAGCAAAAACAGCCGGGGGGGGGGGGGGGTACAGCTGAAATTAGCTGGCAGTAGCTGAAAAAGTTAAAACAAGGAAGCTGAAA
>JARVJN010001887.1:17173864-17184041 GCA_031763805.1 Argolebias nigripinnis
TCAACTGCACCTCTTGTTGCAACTCCTGAGCTGCTGACTTTTAAAATCATTCTGCTCACCAGCTCAGGGACAAGACCGTTAATACATTTAAAAGTTAATTTTAAACAAGAATTTTTTTTAAAAAATTGTCAAAGCTTAATAAGTTATATTTATAAAGTATACAGTGGTGCCACTTCAATGGTTTTTGGTCTAGAACTTTCAGTGCTTGTGAGTACAACATCACTTCATTGCAGTCGAAGTTGCTATTCAGCACTTTTTTCATATTTTATTCATTTCAAATGTAAAACACAAAAGAACAAAAAAAAATACAGAACGATATAGAGAAATAAAAAACAAATTTAAAATGAAAGGAAGCAGAAGCAGAAGATAATCTTATATCTGCCCCTTTTCAAAAACTAAATTCCATTTAAACATTCAATTCAAGCAAAAATTATCCATAAACCATATTTATAACTCATAATAATTTAACTAATTAATAGAGATTGTAAATATATAACATTTACACACAACTTTTCAACAATCTATTCTTAATCATTTTCATAAATACAGATATTGACTGTGCAAGTTTAACATCATATTCCAATCCATTCCAAATACCAATTCCATGTATTAAAGTAAAACCACCCTTTAAACTTGTTCTATATTGTGGTTTAACAAAAATATCTGTACCCTTTCAATTATAACTTTTCCTCTTTACAAAACCTTTTGAATATTTGAAGGTAGAGTGTTATTTTGTGCTTTATAATTGGTAAAAAATATTATATTCCACCAAATCATAAAATCCTAGTAACTTCAATTTATAATACACCAGATGGATGATAATAATGTGTTCTAGTTATTATTCTTAAGGCTCTTTTTTGTAAAACAAAAATAGTTTTCGTTGTAGTTTTGCATGCTGTACCCCAGATTTCAACACAATAAATTAAATGTGGTACTATGATTGTATTATACAGCAAAAACAAAGCTTTATCATTAAGTAGGTCCTTTACCTTATATAGTACTGCAATGGATTTGGATATTTTAATTTTAACGGAATTTATGTGTTGCACAATAATCCTGCAGTTTACAATATTCGCACCTAAACATGAATATATTTTAAAATTGTCATGACTGTTGTTTTTTTTTCCTCAGACCAGCCAGCCCGGTACGCCCCGCCTCTCTCCAACCTTCTCTGGGACTGAAGCCTTGGAGCACCCTCAGGCCCAGCGTGTTCACAGAAGGCCTTTCGGGTCAGCAGGGACCCTCGACGCCTACAGGATCCCCTCGTACAGCTCGGCCTTCTCCTCCTCCAGTGAAAGCACCACCTCCTCCTCTCCTCCTGAATCCTCTTTCTCCTATCGTCCAGGCCTTGGGTCATCAGGGAGGGGGCAGGAGATGTGCATCCAGTGTATGGATAACCAGGTGAACGCCGCCTTGGTTCCATGCGGCCATAACCTCTTCTGTGTAGATTGTGCCACCCAGATATGCCAAGGCTCAGAGGCTGTGTGCCCCGTGTGCCTGTCCCCGGCCACACAGGCCATTCAGCTCCGCAACATGTGATTTTTAATCCATTAACCTTGATTTCTGATGAAGGGTCAACCTCCCCAACAAATACGGTTCACAGCATACTGTATGTCCTAAACTTACAAACAGACCCCAAATCAGTGTTTAGGTCTCACCCCAGCTCTGTCCAGGCTGGTGTTTCTGACTAAGGTGCAGAAGAAGTGAAATAGGAATGATGTTTAGGGCGAGTGTTCGGGTGTTCAGCCCATTCATGTGCCTGCTGTTGCAAAGGCTTGATTGATCAATGGGAGGGTTAGAAATCCTCTATGTAGCATTGGGAGGGTAGGGATGTACACATTCTTTTTACATCGTTTTTCTAATTTCCCTATTTTTTGTTATCAGTTTCTTTCCACCTATATTTTTTTATGTATTTTATGTTAATTTTTATTGGAAAGATGTCTTCAGGTCAACACTTTTTTAAAGTTTTATTTTGCGAGAATCTCAGAAAAGACGAGAAGCGAGCATGTGTACTATAATAATAATAATAATAATAATAATAATTAGTCCCACATTTGGCTTTGTATTAAATAAATACAGTAAACTCTTGAATGCGACAGGAAGCTTGACGTTCTGTCAGAGTTCACCTTATCCGAGGAATGTTTTGTAAAACACGATCCGGCTTTCGTTGTGAATCCTATAAAAGGATATTTTTACATTCTGCAAATCATAATCCAGAATTATAATTTTTTGCCTGCTCACATTAACATCCTAATATATAAACAAACACTCCTAAAGAGTTTTAATTTGATTTTAATCCGATGGGTCAAGCCTGAAAAGCTGTCACACTCCATAGGAAACTGTTGCGTCAGATCACTTGTATTTCCCCGTCCAGAACACAACCAAAAAGTGTGCAACTCCTTTTTATTTATTAACTTTCTAGACCAACAGGCTGTTAACGCCTCTACAGCATGCGGTTTTCTATTTATACCCAAAACGGTTTACGGTAAACTTGTGCCTAATTCCATTGAGTAAACAAAAGAAACAAGTGGTTTTGTGGACACGGTGTTGCTCTGTCCTCGAACTGACTCGTGGCCTTTTTGGAAAACTTATTTCTAACAACACTACGTACAAATCTGACAGCCAGAAGTCTTCATGTTGAGAGCTTAGTGTCTGCTAAAGGCATCTTGATGGAACAAAGGTTAAATCACAGGATGCGTTCTTTTTGCTCCTTATTAACCTCTTTAAAGTGTTTTGTACCTTTATTTCATGTATTTTTTTTGTCCTTTTGTTGTAATTTTTTTGTTTACATCTTTTTTTTTTTTGGGAGGCCGTGTGCTGGTTTTCAGCTAGAAGGCTATGCACATCGTGTACTTTTGTAACATTCCTCCTCCGTGAGATTGCAGTCACTTTTGTCGATGGTATAGGCGTGACTTGTCATTCTTGCGTGAACCTCACCTGGGAACAAAACGATGGTTGATGTTCAGCTTTGATCTGGAACGAATCCCGGCGGAGTGGATGCTGGCTGCTGTTTTTTTTTTTTTTTTGTCGTTTTCATTCTTGAAGCCATCTCAATAATTTCCCCTCTTTCTTGTTACTTGAATGTTCATGCTCTTGGGCTGTGCCGACCTGGAGATGTCTGGTAATTTTGTTAGGATGTGAAATCGGGAGATGAAGACCATCCGTTGCTTTACTCCACCATCAAACATCTCGTCTGCCCTGCCTATGCAAAACTCATCTCAGTATTTGAACTAGTGGAACGCAGCAGGTAGATGAAACTAACTTTGGCTTCACGTTGTAAACACACACACACTCACCCCTTTTGGGTTTTTCTCTACTCACGTTTAACCTTTATATATTTAACACACACGAGACGCATATTGGCTCATTTGTTTGCTGCTGAGCACGTCCTTCCCTCCGCATCATAACACTTCTGGGACAAGCACATCTTCGTTTCCCCTCTCCCGTGCATGCCCTTTTAACGTTCATCTTCCTGACAAGGTACAGTAAAGTTAGTGGAAATCATCTCAAGTGTTAGCTTTAAAAACCGATGGCTCTAGACTTTTTTACAGGCTTGAATAAATTCTTTTTTTATTTATTTAAATACATATATATATATATATATATAATGACAGGCAGCAGTTAGAATGAGTTCATCACAGACTGCTGACACTACGTAATGTCACTGTTTGTATTTTCTGGACATCGGACTGCTGTCTCTCTTGCATTCCAGCTGGAAACAGTATTTTGAGATTTATTATGTCGCTTAATTCTTCTGTAACTTTTTTTTATTTTCATGGGTGATTGAGCTTTCATGAGAAAACTGAACCAAACGAGTCCCTAACGAGCAAATCTACATATAGAAAAAGCCCATCTGCTTCTGTCTTTGTGGGTTTTCTATCCGTCCCACTTATTTTACTCTTCTAAGAGCTGGTTTTATTTTTCTCTTTCTCTCCGAGGGAATGCAATTCATAATCAGCCCTCCTTTAAATGACAAGAATATATTGACATTTTTGTTTATGTATTATATAGTACTGTTAATGACTGATAAATACACAGAACTTATTTTTTATTTTGTTACATTTCGTATATACATAAATATATCTATATTAAAAAGTTTACAATAATATAAAATAAAAAAACAAAAAATAAATAAAAAAAACATTATTTTTGAATGATTTAGGTGAATGAAGAGCTGGAAATCCAGAAATGTTGCGGGAGAGTTTCAGTGCTGTCTGCTTGTAGTCTAGTTATTAGTTTACAGTATTGATGATGACGATAATAGTATTGATAGCTGCCGTTAGACCTAGCTGAAACTGGAATGTGCATCACGAGCATGTCTTCATAATTTACCGCCATTGTGGAACATCACTGCAACTGTAAAAAGGCCAAGGATTCAAGCTGCCTGTTATGTCTGTACAACACCAAATTTAGAGTGATATCCTATTACAAATGTATCTATTACCTATACATGAATACATGTTGTTCAAAGCTGTACCAACGGTTCAGAGTATTTGCTAATTTTACTACACTTTTGTTTTGTATATGTGTAGGAGAGGAGTCTTAAGGCATATAAATTCTTCAAATTCAGTCAGGAGTTTAAAAGCAGACTATATTTTATAATGGCCTTTTAAGTTATTGCGGCCAAAGCACTGATATTATATATTTGCTGTAAAGAGAATTTTAAGAGTTTTATTTTTCTGATATTAAGGTTACGTAATAAAGACGGTTTCATTTAAAGCCACTCCAGATTTCTGTCATTTGTTCTTTTTGGTCATGTTTTTCATGCTAATTTCTGAATATTGCAGAATCGTGTCACTAAGGATCGAACGCATGTGAGTCTAGTGCTGCACGATTGTCTGAAATAATGATCGGCAGCTTCTAGTCCAGAGGTGGGCAACAGTTTTTTTTCTCCAAAGGGCCACGTCAAGATGTTTAAAGCAACCCAAGGGCCGCAGAGAGAATTAGAAAACTCAAATTTTATTAAAGGAAGGAAAGATAATGGATGGATTTTCTTTGACAGGTAATCAAAATATCTTTTTCAGGCTTTGTCTTACTGTAGCATAGTTAGCATGCTTTATAAAATGTGTCTTTCCAATGTTCTTTGGAAAGATGCAAAACATATTTGTATTTCTAAGTTTTTAAGGTTCAGTCTAGTTCTGGAAACGGACTTAAAAATGTTTTTAAAAAAGTTTTGTGTAAGATGTTTAATTAAAATTTCCGTAAGTCTTGTTGGAAAAAAAAAAATATATAGGTATATAGTTTAAATTTGTTAATTTTTTTTTAACTACGGATATTGAAGGGCCTGAAGGAGATTGTCCAAGGGCCACTTTTGGCCCTCGAGCCATATGTTGCACACGTCTGTTTTAGTCACTGAGTGAAGAGGTTGAGTCTGAAGAAAAACACTGTTGTGAAGATGTTGTCCTTTCCAGGGTTTACGTTTGCTCATATCCAGGTTCTCAAAATGTGGTTTGTGCACCAAAGACTTGGAATTCTACCGTGATATGGGTTTGACAAATTTTAAAATGTTACAACAAATATTGCACACAGCGTGTACTGAAAGAATATTGTCACAGCTGTAACACGCAGATCACGTGCACGTAACGTATCCTGTTCAGTTGTGGAACAAAATTCATTCAACCTTTATTTAGACAGGTTAATCCCATTGAGCCTCGAGGACTCATTTACAAGAGAGACCTGTAAAAATGTGTTAAAACTTGAGCAGCCATGCATTAAATCTGACCCCCACAAAATATAACAATTCATCACCACACAGTTTGCTACACCTCATTGGTTGTTGTTGTTCAAACTTAAAGGCAACATTGACTGAAAAATATATACTTTTGAGCAGTTAATGTCATGAGTATTTAACACAGATCTCTGCTGAGCACACTACATCCAACAATTTCCTGCAGGATCAATAGTTCTTATCTTACATCCGCTTTATATTGATTATTCTGCATTGTTTAATCTCAGTGGTGTCCGTTATGCAGCTGTTTTGTTTCCAGTCAGCTCAGCTTTACAGCTTCAGTGTCCCGGCATTCTGTGAGAGTTCAGTTTCCAAGTAATTTGCAATATTCTGCAAACAGAAAGTCAAGTCTGTTGTCCTTTTTTTTTTTTTGTAGTTTATTCAGAATTAAATCTGTGAAAGTCTGACCTTAAAGTGTGGAGATCATTTTGTTTAAATTCAGTTCAATAGACTTGAACTCACATTCAAAGTTCAGAAACTTGGGCTGTATTTTACACAACCAGCAAACAAGTTTACATCTACATTGTCTATCGCAAACGACACTGACTTGATGAGCAGCTACTGAGAAACATCTACTGGTGCAACTGTGTGAAACCAGAACGCTTGATTCTTGTTAGGGCAAATATTTGTTAAATGAACTGAATACATTCCCAGGAATTTAATTGAATCATTTTTCCACCACTGAAACTTGAGCATTAATGTAACTCACTACATATACAGGCAGATCCAGGCCGTTGCATTAAAAATCCAGTTTCTATTAAATCTCAGTTTAGCGACCTTCTTTAAAGATATACTGTATTGGCTTGATTTACAAAGTAAACAACACCACTTGGGCAATATCAGGCCATATTTAATATTACTCTCACAAGAGGAATACAAGTAAAATATTGATCTAAGATCTGTTATAGTAGTCAACACAAACTGTCTTTTGGCTCCTACGATAATCATTGAAAACATCTGTTCATCCTAAAACCACATCAAAGTTTAATAACTAATACTCTCCCCACCCCATAAAATAGGTTTACTGTCATTCAGCTGAATAAACCGTAGTGAATATTTCATAATTTGTCTCTGACAAACTTTCTAAACACATCTCACACCTGACACAAGAAAAAGCAAACTGCTGCTTGACTTTTAACTAATCTGCTGGATGGAAAACCATAAGTCATTGTAAAACAGCCCAGCTTTAACAGATTTTCAGAACATAGGGAATGGTGGAAAGAAAAAAATAAAGTTTGAACAGTGATTACAATCTTCAATAAATGCTTTCCAAAACAGTGACAGTGAATCACATGCAGCGTGGAGCAGAAGGTAAATTAAAATCTTTGTCATCAGCTTTGCAGGTTTCATCACTTGTGAAAGACAAAACTTGTTTTTACTCATCTTAATAAAAAAAAAAACCAAGCCGCCTTGTTAAATTACACTTCAATTTCACTACAAGATCGTACACTCAGGCTAAACACTAGGCTGCTAAAAATGTTTAATTTATATTAAATCACAACCGTCTGGCGTGTGTGGGTTATGCTTCCATAAACCAGCAACATCAATAAGCAGCAGGCTGAGCTTTCTATCATGTTCAGATTATTTCCCTCTCTAATGCAGGAAACTTTCTATTTTTAAATGTTACAGAGCTTTCTGACAAAACTTCATGCAGACGTTTACATGCATTTGAAAACAAAAAGTTATTTACATGGATTAATGAGAAAAAGCTAAAACCAAACTGGAAAAAAAAAGACTAAATGAAACTCAAATGTGTGTGTGTGAACGCTAAGTGATGATGTAAAACAGAATTTTAGTGTTACATTAGGTTTGTGTTAAAATCCACCTGTTTGCCCTTTAGAAATACTGCAGATCAACGTGGTCAGTGACCTAAATACAGACAAAAGTAAAGTGCTACAAGTATACAAATTACTTAAACCACCTTAAAATATGTCAATATTAGTGAGTAATGTCTAAACTGGTTCTTAACATGAGAAATTAAAGCTTAAAAGTGAAATAGTCCCAATTTAAAAAAGCATTCATTGTGACAGGCTGGAGAAAATCCATACTGAACTTTTTTCCATTTCATGTCTATACAAGAGTGACTAAGATTTTTTTTTATACTTATTACTTTGGATCACCAAAACACGCATAAAACACTTTTTTTTTGTATTCAAGGATTACAACCTTTTTTTCAGAGAAGAGTGAGGACTGTCTACCGAACCAAAAGCCCTAAAGCTCGTTTTCTTTTACTCGGTGCACGATGGTAAAAAAAAAAAAAAAGGTAAAGAGACGATAATCCAAATTAGTATCCAGGACAACAGAAAAGTGACGGCATAAATGTGGGTTGAATTTTCCTTGAGAAATGTCCGAGTCACAGTCGAATCAGTATCGGTAAATACTTGTGCATGTGTGTAAAAGCATTAGTGCAGACGTGACGTATAAAGCTGAACATTACTGTCAACCACACAAACCAGGAGCTGCTACTTCATCTGGTTTAACAGACAAGAGGGGAAAAGATTTTCCATCCACTGAGCTAAACTCGTCTTTTCAAAGTCCAAGCCCCACAGTGTGACTTTACCCGACCTGGACAAGTCCAGACTTGTTTCAGTCCAGAGGTTGAGGCCCAGCTGCAGTTTGTGGGAAATCTCTGATTATCTGGTATGCTGTGTTCCAGCGCTGGTGTCGTTCCAGTGGCTGAGAGGCAGTGACGTTGAGAAAAGATCCACAGAGTTCAACTGGTTTTCGTTTTTAGCCAGACAGCCGGCTGAAGCCTGTAGCTGCAGGTGTAGAGCGGCCGTCGATGAAAACTGACAGGAGAGTGAACCGGCGGTGTTCAGCACCCCGACGGTGCTTAACGCCGAGTCCATCAGAAGCTGGTGGTGGTTTCTGTTCACATTCCAGTTTCATATCTGATCTGGTCCTTAATGTTCATGGTGTTTTTTTAACGTCAACAATCTGTGACCTCTTTCTGTGCTCAGTCATTAAACAAAAACCACCTAGCAAAACGGTAAAACATTAACTTAAACCATGGCTTTGGTTTATGTTTTGATCATGAGCTAACAGAGCCACAGTGCACTAAGATTTCTCCTGAAAATGGTTCTATGAGTTTGAGTTCATCTTCTCCACCCCCGAGGAATACTCCGTTGCCTGTGGAGGTCACCTTCTGGGAACATCTCAGTCCAGAGGTTGAGGGTCTGCTATAGGCATGGTGTGAAGAACCTCATCCAGTAGCTGCAATGCTCTGTGCAGGTGGATTTCAATCCAGCAGGGGGTCTCCTTGATGCTCTGGCGGGGGTAGTCCGGCCCCCAGCCTTTAACGAAGCTCATCCTGAGAATGCACAGCCTCCGGAGGTCGTCCACGCCGATCCCAGCTGCTGCAGAGAGACCTGACAAGAGACAGAGGAGGCAGTTTGCTCGTACATGAATGTGGTCTAATTCAAATTTTGTTTCAAAGGTTGTTAATTTTTATTTTGTAGATGGAACAAAACCATAAAATACAATTTAGACTGATTATGTAGTGTTCTATTTTGCAACTTTCTGCAGCTTTTAAGTGAAAAAAAAAAAAACATCACTAGCTTACAGTAAAATGTTGGAAAAACTTATATATAGCCCATTGCTCTTGTGGAGGCAGAAACAGAGAACTCACATATTTATATTTAAAAGTCAAATTTGAGGTTGGGGCTCCACTACCAGTCAAACTGTAAACAAACGTCTATAAATGTGCACTTCCTGTAGCTTACTGATAGCTGGAGCTATCCCTCCCACTGATCCGGGCCCAGGTATGTTTCCTGCCACAGCAGCTGCTTGTGCAGCTGCTGCCGCCTGCGCTGTAGCAGCCTGCTGCTGCATCTGTCTGTGGCACTGACGAAGGTCAAACACCTGGCGGGGGGACAGAGGACACTTTACATGCTTGATACCTCTTTAACCATTTGTGTACAGGAGACATAACTGGAAAAGGATGAAAAGAGGAAACAAGTACTGTAACTGCAGCAGGAAGGGACAAAAAAAAACTTTTCTCTAAATGTTAACCTTTATTGAAGTCATCTTTCGGTCTCTGTTTTTACTACACAGTAACTGATGCTACAAAGTAAAGCTAGCTGTCTTACCTTGATGTATGCGCTGGGGTAGATTTTGTGAACAGCATCTCCTGGAGCTCGGCCTGCTTCTCTGTCCAGATAGTAGCTCTGAACGAACACTGCATGGTCACTGAGGCACCGCACCCACACATCTCCTTCACCTTTACACTCCAGCTGGACTCCTTTACCTATGTGAAGTCTGGGAATTGATCAAGTATAAAAAACAAACAGAGATAAATAGAATATCATATATTACATAGAGTAAACACAAAAAAAAGCAAATTGTTTAAAAGCCTGCAGAGGTAAATGATTATTTCGGCCGTGGCGTAGTGGTAAGGGGAGTCGTCTCCCGATCGGAAAGTTGGCGGTTCGACTCCCGGGACCCGCACCA
>JARVJN010001887.1:17397852-17414461 GCA_031763805.1 Argolebias nigripinnis
ACCTCCTCCTCGGGTCTGGCTGCTGTCTGCAGCTTCACGCGGTCCACAGTGTCGTTTTGCTTCGCCCATCGTTCCTCCACAAAACCACGTTATCGCACAAAGCAGGTTAGACACAGTCAAATGACGTCATCATAGGATGCCGCGATATAATTTTTTTCACCGGTGTCAAAAAAAAGCCACCGGTATTATCGTAAACGAGACGATATGGCCCACCCCTAGAAGCGGGTAAAGATTTTTTTCATGGTCTCTCTTGTAAATGAGTCCTCGAGGCTCATTGAGATTAACCTGGCTAAATAAAGGTTGAATGAAAAAAACCTGTTTAAATAAAGGCTGTTTTTTTTTAGACATCTAAATACTGAAACACTTTAAATAAAAACAAAGTACTTCCTTCTATTTTTCAGATTTGACCTTTGCCCGAGATGAGCAGGGCCTGGCATTATATTTTGTGCGAAAAGGCACAAATAAGAATACTGTTAATTGTAAAACATACTTTCAACAATGGCAAGCTTGCTTATGTCACCTAAACATCTCAAACGTATTACTCCACATAAATGTGGACTGGGAAGCAGCAGTCTTGCTTCACTGTAAACCTACCTGTCCGGACCATGAAATATATTTGTTTAATTCTAAAACTTCGGTCATGCTAATCTATATAAACTTACTGTTCAGCTGAACCACCAGAGCTGTAGGAGTCGGAGTGCCGGTGAAAAGGTTTGAGAAAAGCAACGATTTCGACACGCGATTCTTCCACTTCCTGGTTTTTTAGCTTCTGACCAATCAGAGCGTCGCTCGTATGCTCGTCACTTTCTGATCAACCAATCACAAGCCGCCGCTGGAAAAAGGGGAAATCGAGGGCACGAACTGTGAACTTTCCTTATGGCTGACAAATTGCTTCTCGTCTAAAATTTGGTTGTCAGCAAAATACAAAAAAATAAAATGCTAGAATAAAACCACTCAATAATGTTGACAAATTTGCACAACTAAACCATTTCTCTTACAGCCTTAAGTCATTAAGCAAATGACGTAGCTGCAAAAATCAAAGCTTCATTTGTTCAGGTCACTCATTAAACATTCAGCAGTATTCGGTAAAAAGTGGCATCATCTTTATTCTCTTATTACATGACAACGTAAAACCAACAAGATGTACAGCAAACTACTTTGGAGCACAGGAACTCACAGGGACAATGTAGAGTTCAGTGTTATCAAAGAAACAAAAACAATACCTTCAATTTTAAGCTAAACACAGATGTTTACATTTAGAAGAAACTCAAATTATTCAGGTTTGTTATAGAACTATCATAATACAAATTAGTCCATCCTGTTTTTCATGTACATAACTCCTAAGCATTGTCAAGATCTTTTTAACAAGGAGAAAGTTCCTGGAGCTCTTTAAAATGTAGAAGAAACCTCTTATGAACTGAATGATGCACAAAGTGGTTGTTGAGTATAAATGCATGTGAAAAGACAGACTACTGAAAGCAATCCACACAGACGTGCACACTGGAACAGATTTACACAGTCATTAACAAGAACGTTAAAAAATAAATGTTTATTTTATTTGTTGGAGGTCTGAAATATTTTTGTTATATGAGAAATGCAAGAAAGAGGGGGAAAAAAAGCAAAACCTGGCAAACTATATAGGATTACACACTTTAAAATGCAGGTGATCTACATTTTCTGATGTACAGGAATGTTGGACATTTCTTTAAAAAAATACAAAAATAAAAGAAGAAAAAAATAAAACCCAAAACACACACCACCAATCCAGATTAATAGTCTGAAGAGAGGACGCTTTGGACCAGGGGGAAAGACGAGATTCAGAGGAAGTTCAACCAGAGTCGTCTTGTATCTGTGTCTACAGCAAATGGCCAGAGTACTGCTTCACACTGAAAAAAATAATAAAAATAAAATAAATAACTCGTAGCTGGAAAGAATTTTTCACTAAATCACAAAAGATTACAATTACACAGCTATGCAAGTGTGTTAGGATGAAGATTTGAGAGAAAACAATGGGTGGCAAAGAGCACAGACAGTGAGTGAGGAGGACAGGCAAGTAGGAAGAGGTGAAGATATAACAAAGTGAAGAAAAGAGGTGGTTAGTCCTGGTGTCAAAGCAGGTGCAGCACACTGAAAGAGGAGGCAGGAAGAGGAAGGTAAGATAGTTACCATGGCGACACTATACTACTCATGAGACAGAGCGGCAGGTCTACAGATGTATTAGCATCCGGGGAAAGCTTAGATGGCGTCAACAAGGAAGTGGTGTGTATTATACGTGCCTACTGGTTGCCAAGGGAGACAGAAGAGGAGGGGCCTGTGCTATTTGGCAGACTGTGATTTGTTGTCAGTTAATCTAACTAAAAACAACAAAATCACTAGTCTTCCACACAGCAGCAGCCAGGGGAAGAATCAATCCACTCCCTCCTTCACAGTGAAACGGCTTTGATGGCAGAGACATTCTGTTCTCCGTTACTTTTTTAAAATCATATTTAAATGCGAGTCAAAGCAAATTGTCACTCTCGGTGACAAGTTTAGAAAAACGTCCAATAAAATGTGTCCATCAAGCATGCCTACTCCTTCACAGCCATTTCATGTAAGAGGAAGGTTTGAAGTAGTTGAAGGTTGCATGGGGAAGAAAGGAAGGGAGTTAGTGAAGAAAAGACAGCAGGCAAAAAAACTCCATAACCCCAAAAGAAAAAACTCGTTAGGATGCGGTTTTTAATAGATTTGTCAAACAAATCTATAATTTATGTGTGCTCACATTTCAAAACAATCAAACTATGACAAAAGTATTTTTATATTTACTACAAGTCCATTTTTGAGTGCTTTTACAAGCTTAGATCAGATTAGGCAACTCATACTATTTTATGAAAATATAATGAATTTAATTCACACAGATTAAAGCGAAACAACTGATTATAAAAATAAGGAATTTAATTTTTCTTGAGACCGATTAATAAGAATCTATCATTACCAAATCTATCTACCATTTCCAAACTTGCCTGTTCTGCAGAAGATACTGAGCATTCTGGATCTGGTCCTGGGTGCCAGTAATGGTAATGATTCGGTCCTCGGAACCTTCCAAAGGTTCATCAATCTTTATGGACGCCCCAGACTCATGACGGATCTGTTTGATCCTCTGGCCTCCTTTACCGATGATGGAGCCAGCCAACTGTAGAGGGAAAACACAGAGGGACAAAAAGCAAGAAGAATATTGTAGGCACTCAAACAGAACATGCACCGATTTGAAAATGTGGAAGGTAACAAACTAAACTTGGACCAACACGATAATAAAAATAACCTAATTGCAGCACAAAGAATAGAACACACAACAATAATATATAGCGGTAAATCAATGTTTTAAGTTAGTACAGTTTCAGCTTATGAGTGAATAAAGATTTCTCTAACTATTAAATGTTAATGTATTAATGTAATTTACTCTCACGTCTTTGGGGATCGTCACTTGTGTTGTGATGACAGGTCCTCCCATGTCATTATATGAGCCACGTCCCCCTGTGGTCAAGACCGAAGGAAAAGATAAAACACAAAGCTAATGTAGAACATTAAACTGACAAACAACACAATTAACAAAAGCTTAACTGAAGCATAAAGGGTAGTACAAATTACAAAGTTGTTGAAAAATTGTGTCTATGTCCTCCACACAAACAGTCTCTTAGCAAGAAGGGAGATAAAAAAATAAAATAAAAATAAACTAGCGATGGTGATGTGTTCACAAACAAATGAATGTATAAAATCACATAAAACAGTTTTCTTTTCCTCCGTTACTTTTAACATCAGCCACCATTTATGAATATTAGTATTAGCAATGTTGGTGGTCAAAAAAATCTGTCTTTATAGTACCAACCAGAGACTTGGATGTGGAGACTCACCTGATTGATAGCTATCCCAGGATGAACTGTTGTCTGCGTGGGGAAGAAAACATAAAACGTAATAATTCAATATCAAGTTAGTCTGTGATAAAGATCCAAACCACCCATCTAAATTCAAATAAAAACTAACCTGCTATAAACCTGCTACTCTACATCATCCTTTTTTTACGAGAACAGTTTTATTTACAGTCAAACTTGACAATACATTTTAATAACCCTTGCCGTTTTAAACCATTTTACTACAGTCTTTTTGCCTGCAACTACAACATGATGGAGGGAGCTTCAATGCATGTATTCCACACACACACCAAGTCAGGAGAAAAAAAATAATCTGTTCAGTACTCACCATATCCACCACTCTGCAAGAAACAAACAAACATATTTGTTAAAGCTGGAACAATACATTCCTTCCAGTCTTTTTAAAATCCAACACGAGAAGGTTGCAGATTGCGGACAAACGTGTGGGTAATGCAACAGCATCGTTCAGTGTAGACTCAACTATAAGCCGCCCAGATTCCACCCGTAACAGACTCCTCCTTCTCCTCCCTCACCCCTTTATGTCTCTTCTTGCATCTTCAGCCCCCCATTTTCAGCTGCTACTGTTACCAGGGCAACAAGCAATTCAAAAAGCTGTTGCCGAGCAACAGCAGGCAGTATCCTGCCAGGTCTCAGGGAGGGAGAGAGAAAGAGGCAGAAAGACCTTCCAGTCTGTCAAGAAAGCATTATTAGTGCTTAGCAACCAACCATGGCCACCCCTACCCTCCCCACTTCCAACATCCTCTCAGTCTTTGCAGAGAGAAAAAAAGGCTGGCCATGAAAAGTACACAGTAAGAGGGCAATTACTGCTGGTTATTATGGGGTGTCTCTGGCTGGGGTGATTATGGTCATTTGGTAGGATGGCTTACACCATGCAAAAACTGGAGTGGATTCATTGCCAGGGCTCCGATGAGCATATGCACACAGATATGGTCAAGCGTCCAGCTATGTAGAATTCTCAATACTACATACAAGACAGGACAATGGATAATCAGCATTACGTCTACTGCTAGGACCTAACAGTGTGACAGTCTGAGAAGACTTGCACCTACTGCAGAAGCTGAATGTATTTAGCAAAGGGTCACTAACCATGCTATCGCTGTAGCGATCCGGTCTGCCTCTTCTGTCACTGGTGATGGGGAGGGGAATAAAAGCAGTGTGAGAACCAGAGAGGAAAAAGATGTGGGTTGGAAGAGAAAGAAATAGAAAACGGTTAGAAAAAAAAAAAAAATCTTGATAACTATCCACAAAAAAATTCTGGTCTAGGTCAAACTGCACACACACGCTGAGCAAGATTACAGTATAAACACATTTTCTCTCAACCATCTTCCCACACACTAACAGGAACAGCTCTGACAGTGTTATGGTGAGAGGAGTGACAGGTGGTGGTGATTCTGATCGGAGCCAAGAGCTGCTTTTGACGCTCCCCAAAAGACGGAGCTCAAATAACGGAATTAGCTTCTTTCTGAGTTACATTGTAAGCTTTTTGTTTGTAGAGAATATGCACGCATAGACATGAATTTAATGCAAAACTGAAATCTGTGATGAAATTTGAGTTATATAATGTGTTGGATGGATTTTTCTTCAAGACATGTTGTACTGCTTGCTACTGCTAAGTTTGTAATAAAGTACGGTAAGCCAAATGAGAAACTTTTAAATGTTACTTTTTTTTTAATTTATAATTCTGCTTTTAAGTTAGAAAAACAACCTACTACCAGTAGTTTCAGATACAGCATGACCCTTAAACAGCACTACAAAAATATTTTGTAAAATTAAAAATGTACATGGAAACATTGTTGCAGGCCATAAAAAGTACTCAATAACTAGCTAGAACAAATAAACAGGAAACAGAACCTGTGCCACTACAACGTTTAACAAAATGGTTGGAGGAGTTGACAAAACTGTCATGCAATTCCAAAGTTAAACTGTATTATCATAAAAAAATAAATAAAAAAAAGAATGGGTGAATGGTAAACATATCAAAACTGTGGCAATAAAAAATAGCATTTTTAGAAACTGGCAAAACCTTCATCAGATTTGTGACTAGAAATTATGCTGAATGTCTGACAACAAAAAGTGTTCCTAAAAAGAACTTTGGAATAACATGCAGTTTTATAGAAGAAACATTCAATTGGGTTTAAACATATTGGTCTTTAAGGAGGACTGACTTATCCTGTGACAAAAGCAAACAAAAGTAAAATGGCAACTCATCTCTACAGTAGTATTGTGATCATCTAGGAAAATTAGCCAGGTTTAAAGACAGAAACTTACCTTGACCTTTCATCAGAGCGGTACGAGTCATAGTAACGCTCATCTCGGCTGTGCAGATGAAAAAAAGAAGAAAATAAAACATAACCAGACATTCAGTGATGAGCACATACACTTAAATGAAGTCATAAACATGAATACGTTTTTCCACAAGAAAGCAAAAATAATCAACTCATTTTGACCTGTGCAAATAAAACAATCCTGGAAAATGTAAACAGTTAAATCGGAATGGAAATAAAAAAATAAAATAAAAAAGGGGGTTTCCACACGAACATGTTGGAAGTAAAAAAAAAAAAAAAGTACTAGAGTTGTGAAATATGTCTAAAGAAAGAAACACTAGAAATAAATGTTTAACACCAATTCATGGTGGAATTCATGATGCCACTTAAGATGTAAAATATTACACTAAGTTTTACAAAGCTTTTGATTTTCTTATCTGTATTATACACGGTTCGTTCTTATTGTGATAATCACACCTAAGGAACACAACCCATAGAAAAAATATATTTTCTGTACAAAAATTTAAACAAATTGTTCAAGAGGAGAAAATGCCTAAACAAAACGTGCGTCTTCATCTCTTACCTTCTGTAGGGGTGACCCATTGGCATGCTTCGTGGACGGACACTCCCTCTGCCAACCCTATGACTATGGTGGGGTGGAGGAGGACCTCGACGGGGGCTGATATCATCGTAGTCGCGTCGGGAATGCGGCAAGGGTCCACGAACCCCTCTGCTGGAGGGCATTCGGTCATATGAACGGTCACCACCACTAGACCTGCTTCCTCGCATAGGGAAGCCTCCCATGGACCTACGGCCTCCCCCTCTCTCCTCAAACATTATGGTGAAACCACCATAATCATATGTTTCATCATAAAAGTTGGGGTCATAGGGCTGTGTGCGACCTTTTATAGGAGCCTAAAATGAAGGACAAAGATTCTAAGAACTTATACAAGAGATTACAAATCATATTGTAAAAAAAATAAAATAAACAGCAGCAACTAAATTAAACACGTCTTTAATAAAAATAAACTATTAAGAAATAAACGTGTCTGTAAATGTTAGGGAGAGACGGTGTAAATAGTCATAGTATTATATCCTGTACATTTTATTCAATAATGACTTCAACATATGGCAAAACTTTAGTAGTATAAAACCTGGCAAAGCATAAAATTAAATCTTAAAACAGTTTAAATAAAACCTTACATCTGTGATGAGCTCCAGCATAGTTTTGATACACTCCACCACCCTCTCCATTTTACCACCAACCAGCACTACACGGTCTGTGGACTGAGGACAACACTCCTGAAACAGCTTGATGCTGGTCTTTGTTTTCTGGGGACAAACAGAAGAAAGGCTCACATGAGTGGGGAGGAATTGAGGGTGGGGGGGAGGATCAGGAACCACTATGTCCTAATCATAGTCAGGTTAGAAAATGCAAACTAAATATTAAATTTTTTTACATTTCCATAATGTTTCCAAATTAAAATACTTTCAGTCATTAGAAGACTATGAAAACGCATCTGCAAGTTTACTTGACTGCAAAATAAATTAAAATAAATTCTCCATGTGCACAGACCTCACGGAGCTCCTTGATCTTCGCTCCCTTCACGCCGATGATTGAGCCAGCCAGACTTTGGTGGATTAATAGACGGAGCTCACAGTCAAAATCCGTTCCATCGTACTGCTGGTACTTATAAAAAACATTTAAGATCATTCATAAATCAATGTTCTGTACACATCCACAGTAAATCAGCCTAAAACATCCAAATTAAACATCACAACATATAAAAGATGACATGCCCTGCACACAGCTATAGATATTTAGTTAAAAAATTATGACATTTCCCCCACAAGTATTAAAAGAAGAACAGACCCAGTAACTACCGGTATACAAAAACAGGAAAGATCAACCAGTGCAAAGTATTTGACTTGTAAAACAGCAAGTAAACAAGAGCATGTGCAGTAAGTTTAACTTGAAAGCATCTCTTTAACTTGGAGCTCACCTCTTCTAATGTTGGGATAGTCTTCAACAGGATTTCTCCAACAGTATCAATATCTGCACTGATGCTCAGGATTCTTCATATTTTTTAACCCATCAACGAAATGGAACGCAGCAACACAGAGAGGGCAGGGTTGTGATGCCAGAAAGGATTCCCAGGGGGAGGAAAGAATAGTAGAGATTATTGTTTGTTCACAAGTACTTTTTACCTTAAAGAAAAAAAAAGCTACCTCTGTCACAAATGCAGATTAAGTAGCATGTTTGTTTTAAATTACAGAAGCATGGCCTTTTTAAAAGCCAACTCCATATTACCGGTAAGCTATAACTGAAAAAACCTGGTGCAGAAATGAGCAGAAAACCTTCGCCATTCAGGGGAAGGCAGTGAAGAGAAGAAAGAAAAAAAGACATATCCAAAAGTAAGAAAGCTGCATTTTGTGACCATTGAGGGAGCAAGATGGGGGCGGTGAAGTTTAAGGAAAAAATAAGCACCAACAGTGCCAGAGAGAGCTCTAAAAATTTAAAGCATTGCTGGGTGGATGCACACTACAAAGACTGGCTACAACAACCATAAATGAGGATCTGAACATGACCTTAAGAAAATATAGACAATATTGTTTCCAAGTCATTTTCTCAAAAATTACTGTAGTGATTTTAAATCTTAATTTGATCAACAAGTGATAATTTAATAGTTGTCTGCACCCACCTATAAACAAAAAAGAATTTACTGATAGATGATGTCTGTACAAAAAAGGAACATTAGTTGGAAGAAGAAAAAGTGACAGAGCAGATTATACCAAGGTAACGTATGTCTGCCACTGCTGGAGTTCGTTTATAGGCTCATTTCAGAGGGAGTGATTGATACAAAATTTAAAAAAGAAGAGATGAGAGAGATACAAAAAATATTTTTAAAAACTCCAGCAGTCAGTTTAGTTTAGCTTATGCACAAGACAGGAAAGAAAAACAAATTAAAATTTTAGCTTTCCTTTTAAATTAAAAAAAATGAATGCATTATTTTAATCAGTCATAGGGACAAGGAAAGAATAGGAAGAAGCTTAAGGCAAGTAAGCTTTTGAAACTAACAGAAAAAACAACACCACCACATTATGCACATTGCAATTTTCAGAAGTTAAAATGAAGCGGTATACAGGATAGACGCCTATAAACTTACAAAATTTAAATAAATCAAAATGCATAGAATATAGCAAAGATTTTTAGACAGTAGCAGATTGGAAAAAAACAAAATTAAAAACTGCTACTTAAGATTCAATGCTGACGTGAATTCAAATAGGCATAAAAAGGATATTAACATGGTTTTTACAGGATCAACAGACATTTTGGATATTGAAGGCTCAAGCTAAAATATTTATAATAGGCATACAGTGAGTTGACAGAGGCAGGATTAATGTTTAACGTTCTTCTTGTTTGACCTGAAGTCAGGCATTGAGAGGGAGGAGCTTAGGGACATACCGCTCAGGCCCACTGCTGTCTGGGACTGACACACTGGCATTGTACTGGGCGTGGAATGGGCAGGGGCCAGGGCCATTCGAGCACAGATGTCAATCAAGTAAGGCACCCGTTTAGGGACAGGGCACGGTTATGGACAGGGCCAACCAGGGTGTCAGGTGGGCGGGCGCAGGAGGGGCCATCCAGAACATGGGCAACAGAGGAGGATGTGGGCAAAAAAGTAAAGAGTAAAAATAATAAACAAGGGAGAGGGAAGAGGAATACATTTTTAATATACAGGCTCTAGACTGTTGAAATGTGACTTTACTTTGATTCTCTCAGAGATTGATTTGTCAAAGAGAGAAGAAGAGAAACGGTGACACTGGAAAATGGGTAATGGCATATTAAGAATAAGAAGAGATCGGTGTTGGGGAATAAACCAGAGACAGTGAGAAGGGAAAAACAAACTAAAGGACTAAAAAGGTTGCAATTACATTAAATAAATTATTGGCCAGTTTTCTGACATAAAAAACGTTAACTTGTAAAATGCCTGTCCATTTTAAAGTACGGTAACAGGAGTATCAGTGCCGCCACAACAGCTGTGTCACTATCAATTGTAAACTAGAAACGAATGGGACAGAAAATTGGACTGCTGTGCCTTTAGCAATTTTAGCTGACAAAATGACACGAGGATAAAAGATCAAAACAGTCACAAGGAATTTCTGACAGGATCTAACGACATGAAGGTTAATTATCAAAGCATCAGCTAACAACTCAAGTTTGTTTAAAATGACTAAAATACTCAAAACTTTTAAAAGTTACTGTGAGGAATATATATGTATATATAAAAAAATATACCGGTATATATATAATAAAAATAAAAAAAAGCTACTTATTAATTGAAAAATGGGCAAAAATGAGAGGTCAGCACGGAGAAAAATATAGAAAATTCAAGAATTAAAAATTATATATATACGGTACTCACATCTGAACGAAGAGCTTTGATGTTTTTGCCACCCTTACCAATCACAGCTCCTGCATTCTGCACAAAAATAAAATACAAATAAAAACCTGCACACAAGGCAGAAAATGTAAACCAAGGCACTACAATAACCAAACAAAATTTATAATATTGAAATTAATAGGGAGAAAGAACAACGCAGAAGTAAAATTAATTTAAAAAGGCTGAAATCTAATGAAGACAACGTAAAAATTATTATAAAATAGTGACTTTAGGGATTGGAAGTCTTGTTGGAAGAACAAAATGAAAAAAATTGAGAAAAAGCAAATAATCGCAGAAATTAAAACATGAGGTGCGACATAAAAAAATGAGTTAATTTACTTTGCTCTGCAGGAGAACACGGAGCTCAACCATTTCATCTGAGCTTCTGGAGCGTTTGAATGACTTCTTCTCATCCGCATCCTCAGCAGGGCGCTTGCCTGGAGTAGGAGATAAAGAAAACATCTTGATGACTTTGTGCAAAGAGACTTAAAAAAAATGTTAATAAAACAAACAAAAACCACTATGAATCATTAACAAGTGTTTAATTTCTAAACTGTCCAAACATGATTTGCAAAATATGTATGACTTGCTCACCATTTATTAAGCAAAAATATATTTTAAAACTGCTATAAACAAAATTAATTGAATCTGTTAAGTTTGTAGCTTTCAAAGCAAAGTCAAACATCTTTAAAATGTTGGCATTTTTTACAACACACAATGCAAACAAGTTCAAGTTTTTACCATTAGTCTCTGTGGTGCTGCTGAATGAACTGTTTTCTTCTTGCTGATCCATTTCTGTCTCCATGGTCTTCTGTTAAAGAAAAGAACAAAGTGTGCACCTTGATCTGGGATGCAGGTGGTCAGAACAAGGAGAGAGAAGCAGAAAAGCAGCTCCTGCAAGCTGTTGCAGTCTAATGGCATGTTAAGGATGTTTTTTTTTTTTTAAAGCCTGTTGGAGCTGTTTGACTTTAGTCTGTAAAATAATCAGCAATGGATTAAAGCACCCGGACTTACCGATATTTATTAGGGACAAGGGCGTGTTGATAGGCGGATCTAGTTGAAGGAGGACCAAACAGACCTTAGGACCTGTTAGGGAGAGAGAGACTTCTTTAAGTGCTGATCACTTAATCATATATCAACTACACGCATTTATTTGTTTCAGGTACTAAAACGGTAACATTAATTCGCAATTTAAGTAATAACTGGTTCAGTCTTACGAACAGCAAACGATGAATATTGTCTGTGACAAAGCACAGCGGCCGAAGATTTGACCATTACAACACTCAGGCCATTAGATTTAATCAGTCGGCGACAATCGACACATGACAGATAATAGCGAGAGCTAAACGTATAATTTACCCGTAATTATTAAAAAACTAAGTTGAGAATATATTTTGAAAGCCGTAGTCATATACAACAGCTGGTTAGTTAAATAATGCCACTGACCAGGGAGAAAGATTAGCTTCAAAAGCTAATCTGGCGGCCGCGTTAGCCTACGTTAGCAGCATGTTAGCAACCTAGCTTCGAGAGTAAATGATTTCATCAAGTGTCGGCAGAACTAGTCTCAAAAGAATGTTACATAAGATATATGGTATTATGTCAAGTTAAATGCCTATCGCGGTGCTCTAAATAAAACATTGTTTCACCTAATTACGAGTTCAAGCTAGCGGCTAGCTACTTTCGCCATGTTGTCCGAGGTATGGCTGAGCATAATGAAACTGGCCAAGGCCTACGTCGGAAAACGTTGTAGAGCATGAACTGAGCGATTTTAAGTGAAATAGGTCAAGAATGTATTTATATTTGGCTACACAGACACACATCGTATACACACGAATAATCGTGGTTCAAAAATAGGGAAATTACCGTCAAAAAACACAAACCTGCAGCGTAACTACCCCTTTTCGTCGCTGTCCTTCTCTTCCGAAACGGTAAACGCACGAGCCGAATGACTGCGCATTCATTGGCTGGGAGAAAAGCAAATCAAGCCCATGCCAGCGACAATTGGCTGAAAGAAATGTCAATCAAATAAATGGAGGCGTTTCCAACGTGACGAAACGTTCCCTGTTTCCGGATGAGCGTCACTGGTTGGTTTTAGTGGTATTTCTAGATTTTCCAGTTGCGGGAAAAGGCTTATGTATTGATTTATTTTAGTAATTGTCCCGTACTGTTGTTTGGTTTTTAATCTTAATGTTTTATTCAAGAGGTTCTGTAGTTGTGGACACGAAACAACGGTACCGTAGCGCCATTTTTATTGCTGAGTACCTGTTTTGGCGCCTTTACCGTCCTAGCACACTTTATATGGACGAGGCTTCCACGGTAACCTCTTTTACAACACATACTTTTTGTTTTGTTTCTTGATTCTTGTAAATCACTGCCTGAATTTATGATTTACAGTCTTTACCTCTCTTCCACGATCCTTTTCAGTACACTTATCCTTGTTGATGGAAAGTAATGTTCATGCACTCAACAGCATCTGTATCATACTGTATGTGTATATAAATAATACTGTATGTATATACCAATATGACAAGTAAGTGACCATTTGTTCAAAGCATGTAATGAGTAGTTTAACTGATTAATGGTTAATGATGAATTAACTGATTAATAAACAGTTTCACTGCAGTTTCAGAATAGAAGTTAGTTGTGTTGCCTGTATGTTTGAGCAGATGAAAACAAGAGCAATAATAAGACTAAATTATTTTAAAACACCTAGGAGGAGGATGCCCCAAGAGATTCACTCAGTTGTGCGTGCTACCCAAGCCTGGCTTCGTTCCACTTGGCATGTCCAGGTGCCCTTTACCTGGCTCCAAGCCTGTGTCGAGTGGCTTCAAGGAGAGGCTGGAGGAGCAGAACATCTGTCCCAGCAGCAGATCAGCCAACAGGTTAGTATAATGTGTGTTTAGCTCAAGTAATCATGCTATTTGTCACTGGAGCTAAAGAAAATTCTAATATTGTTGAGTTCTGCATGAATATGCAGCCTACTGAAAACTAAACCTTTGTTCAAACAACAAAAGTTAAAGAATATGGTTATCTCTTACTGCATTTGTGAATAAATCACACAGTAGTAGGTAATGATCAGCAAATATGTGAACGTGAAAAAAGGAAGCACCCCTCCTGGGCTTAAAAATCCAGGTTTCTTTTGCAACATGTGCATAGCAGAGAACATCTTTAGTGTAAACAGCATGTATTCATCATGCCCAGTGTCAGCTGCACCAGCTGGTGGTGGCGTCATGTGGGTATGTTTACTTCCACTGACGCATTTTTTTGTACGCCACACTGAAATATTGCTACTAAACAGCTGTGTTCTTCCATGACCAAAGTTTATTTTTATTTCCCAAACAGATACTTGTGGGTATTGCTTCACGATTTTAGGGGATATATCATCTTACGTTTCTAGGACAACCGTGTTATCATTTTATTCACGTATCCCACCTCGTGCCCAGATCTGTCCTATAAGACTAGCGCATTTTTCAAAATGACGTAGATAAGTGTATTAAATATGATTATTAGGAGATGAATATGGGGGACTTGATGAGACAACTGAAAGTCAGTGTGCCTCAAAATCCCTGTGACAAATATTTTTTTGGAGTAATTAATACTTCTCTCTCATGGGTTTTGTTTTTATGTTTATTTTAACTACTGTTGGCAAGTTGTGGTGTTATAGATAGTGATTCACGTCACACTAAAGATAAACTATCGCATCATTTAATTTACATTGGGGGGTTTAAATGACAGAACTTCCTATGGCCTTGAGAGTCACAGACCTTTATGTTTGGTGTAAAATTTTAGGTTCTGGATCAGTGGCTTCTCACGGATCTGAGAGATCTGGACTACCCAGTTCTTCCTGAAGGGCTTGCTCAGGCCCAGAAGACGATACTCAGTGGTACCTTTTGTGTCCAGGTAAAATGGTTCATTTCTTTTATACGCACTTTCTCATTACCATATTTAAAAAAATATTTCCATCAAATATAAAAGGTAGCAATAATAAATAAATAAATAAAATAAATAAAATAAAATAAAAACTGTACTTGCATGAAATAAGTATGTGGCAAACTGCACAAAAATAAATCAAATTTTTAAGTATGCTCAGTATTACCGGTATTTATAATTCTTAGTACAAATTATATGCATTCTTTAATGAAAATATAAATTACTGTACATAGAATATTTTTGCTTTATGCAGAAGAAATGAAATGAAACCAAAACCAAAGGTCTCTGTTTTAGGTTGACTCATTGTTGGACATCAGTCAGCCTGCGAATGGACAGCTGCAGAAGTGGAGGGGCACAGACCACAGCAATGACGAGGTTTCTGCTGTCACACAGACGACTCAGAGGCCCTGGGAGGTGAAATCTGCACGTATGCTGCTACTACAGGTCAGAATTTAATTTTCATTAGGTTTATCCTTTTTTGTGTCACTGGAAACAAGGGTTATATACTGTAGGTGTTTCCCTGTGAACAACAGCTAAAATGCAGCATAAGAAATTAGATATGTTTAGAGAAGAGGCTTGTAAAGTTTTGCAGCTGAATCATAAACCCTAACCCTGTGTAGTTTTGAGAAACGTTTAATGTATGGATGTTTTCTCAGCTAAATGCAGCAATTTATTTTTTACAGTCTAACAAAGACAGGTCCTCAAATCTAACTTTGTTAAATTTTTCCATCTGGATTATTGAGCATGCATCAGGTTATTTTTACAGTGTTTTAAAATTCTAAAGTTTCAGAATTTCATTGCTTTGTTTTCATCTTTTTTAAATTTTTATATTTGTTTCTGTATTACAGATAACAGATGGGGTTCAGAGTTTGGAGGCCATGGAGTATCAATCCATCCCTGCTCTCAGTGCAACACTCAGGTTAAGACTGAGCTTTTTTTATTTATTTTATTTTATTTTAAAAGCATCTAGGCTTCTGTTCTCCCACCCCCAACTCCCCCCAAAAAAGTTAATTTGGACATTTTCTAATGAAATGTTTTGATTTTCCTAGGCCCGGTGTAAAGCTGCAGCTGCAAGGAGAGATGGTTTGCAGACTTGGTGTGCTGCTGTTGGCCCCAGTGAATGTCAAGATTCTAGGTGGTGAAGTGGAAGACTTGGTCGAAAGAAATAATCAGGTAAACTTTTATTTTTCAGCATGTGCTGAGCGACAGTTTTGATCCAGCTCTATTTTTTGATACTTTGCTTACAAGAAGCCGGACTTCCATGTAATCTCTTACATTGCATAAGAAGCTATGTTGTCTACAAAATAGTTCAGTGGTTGGTTTTTATACTTCAACAGGGCAGGATTCTCTGTCGGACCCTGGGTCTTCCTGAAGAGGAGGCCCCAACGCCACAACAACAAGGTACTTTATGTTCACAAGAGTTTGTTTTTTCTTGTAAGTTAATTGCTCTACAAGTCACGTCATCTGAAATTTGTTTAAACAAAAAGTATAGTAATTAATTACAACATATAGTGAGTGACTGGATTTTTAAATTATTTTAAACACTTGTAATGATACATAAAAAATATTTTGATGCTGTTTTTTATTTAAGGCAACCAGGAATTAGAGAACCTGGAGGTAGGTGACGAAGAGCTGATGGCCAGTCTGGAGGAGCTAGGCGAGGTCGAAATGCTTCAGGTTGAACCGACTCGGGACAGCGGCTACGAGAGCCTGCAGGAGCCCTCAACTCAGTCTTCGAGAGGATTATTTGGAAGCAACATGGTCTCGTTCAGGTCAGTGCTTAGAAAAATACGGTCCTCATATTTTGAGTTTGTCCCAACTGCATTTTTACAACATTGCAATAATCAACAATTGCAATAACGTTTTTTTTATTTATAAATATATTCTGCAACCGTATACGTATAACTTTGCATTTCACTTTGTACTTTGCATTTCACTTTGTATTTGTATTTCACTTTGTATTTCTTTCTTATGTTTTTCTGTGTTTGTTGTTTAAGGAAATTCTATCATTGCTGTTCATCATTCTTTAGTTTGTAGCAGGTCG
>JARVJN010001887.1:18538371-18550839 GCA_031763805.1 Argolebias nigripinnis
GAGTAGAGCCGCTGCTTCTCCACATCGAGGGGAGCCAGTTGAGGTGGCTCGGGCATCTGGTTAGGATGCCTCCTGGATGCCTCCCTGGTGAGGTGTTCCGGACACGTCCCAATGAGAGGAGACCCAGAGGAAGACCCAGGACACACTGGAAGGACTATGTTTCTCGACTGGCCTGGGAATGCCTTGGGATTCCTCCGGAGGAGGAGCTGGCCCAAGTGGCTGGAGAGAGGGAAGTCTGGGCCTCCCTACTTAGGCTGTTACCCCAGCGACCCAACCCAGGATTAGCAAAAGAAAATGGATGGATGGATGTAAATAAATCACTGCAAACTATATTTGAGCTGTGTCTGCTTTCCCTCAGTCTGGTTCTCAATTTGATCTGACCCCCTAATCATGACACCCATGATGTAAACAGACAGCAGTATAGAGAAATACTTAGAGAAACAGAACAAAAAAGGGGGTATGATGAGTCAAATGTTGAACACACGGCACAGAAGATCCTGAGTGGGGGAAAAATGTTCCAACATTAAAACAGAACAACTAGACAAGCTGGACAAAGAGAAATGGAAGGAAATCCATTTTCCAGGAGTCAGATTGTTGCTTTGATTTAAAGAAATTGGGATCAGAAAAGACAAGAACCAGAAAATTCCAACTGCTGCTTGTAGCCTTCTCGCCCTCATTTGCCCTCCACCGCTCCAGATAACGATGTCAGAGAGAACCAGACTCATGGGGAGGGATGAAGATCAAGACAACGTCAACTTAGTTCTGCAGGAGAGATGACTCGTACACACACACACACATGCAAGTCATGGCGTCAGAAAGTTGAGGTGCTTCCACAGCATGTGGCCAAGGAAATTAGGTCAATGGAGGCTCTGACACACAAACATGTTCAGGCATGCATGGAAAAAAAAACATATTAGTTGTTATTCTCAGAACATTAGAAAAAGGGTTGTTTAGGTCGTTAAAAATAAAATAGTTTCACAGGAGTGAACTCTGGGGTAAAGCCTCAGAGAAGGAAGAGGCCTAAAACTACACATTTATAAGCCCTTCATCTTTGCTCCTCAGAGCCTCTTTAATAAATACCCCACCCTCTCTCCCCCACCTGAAGAAAACCTTTCAGTCCCAGAGCATCAGTTAAACAGGCAAAGAACGCCTCAGTGTCAAGGAGCTTTAACTGATCTTAAGTAGTCCGTATTAAAGTCCCGTCTTCTTTGAGATGTAAAATGAGTACACCTGCTGTATGAAGCTGTCTAAACATAATTTCAACATACTTGAATTTCTTCTGTGCAAATAATGGGATAAGAATGGTGGTATGGTATAATGGTATATGGTAATGGTATGATGAATTTCATTCTTTAAAAGTACTGTACTTCATTCACAGACACAGCAGATCAAGTGTGGGTAAGAAATCAAAGTATTGAAAATACTAAAATATAGCCTACTTTTGAGATTCCAACATGAGGTTGGCTACAAACACAGCAGTGAATGCTACATGGGACAGATCTGGTTGGCAGGTCGTAGACTGAGGAAGTCCTCTGGATGGGGGACAAAACATTCCTCACTTAAAGAAACTGGGCCAGATGGCATGATTGAACCTTTTATGTTATTGAAAATATGGTTTTACATTTCAATGTTTAAGTCTGAGTTGCTCACAGCATTATTGTTTGAGTCATCACTTCACGGGGCCCGGACAACAAAGAGATGATGGAGAGATTTGGACATGGAACATGTGTGTTCCAGCGAAAACAAGAACTTGAAGCTTGGTTGGTTGACACTGACCGACGCAACAAAGATGGGAAAAAACTGGAAGGAATCAAAGTGCACACAAGAGTGTCTGATTTATTTATTTATTTTTTTCCTCTAAAGAGGCTGAGCTCTTTCACTGTTTTCAATGTTTTAAAATATCATCACCCTGAAAAGAAATGACCATTAAAAAAACAGTTTATGTTTTTGCATGTGGACAAAGAACTGGAAAAAAAAAGAAAAAAAAAAGAAAGTTATGCATTAAAAAACAAGATACCCACTCATGTACAAGGTGTGAGTGTGTGTATAAAATAAATAAAAACATGATGTATTCAAACATATTGCTGAAGTTCTGGAGTTTAAATGCTAATGCATGTGAGTGCCTACAACCAAAAGGCTAAAACAAAACTACTGGTACAAGCAGTTGTATCCCAGCTTAGCTTAACTTGAGTCCTCTGAAGAAAATTAATTTTAAAAAGTTGCATGTGTGTATTCTGTACCTCGCTCCGTGAGAGGAAGGGCACAGTGATCTTTGGCAACTTGCTGCTGGACTGGACCAGCTTCTCAAACAGACCTCTGATGTGGTACTGCCCCGGACCAGGAACTCCCTGATGGGAAATGTAGAACAAAAAAACTAAGGTGAAATGCTGTTATTACAAGCTTCAGTAAAACTGCTGCAAGAGTTTTGTGGTTGTTTCAATTAAAAGGAACAAGAAAGGTTCGAGGAGGTGAGGAGGGCATTGAGACAAGGGGAAAGGGCTGAAAGTTGCTCTGGCTTTGCTATATTGTGTACACTGAGATATAGAGAAAAAACCTGGGCATTTTGATTGTTCACTAAATGAAAAACAGCAGATAAAATGAAGCAATTGATGTAAAAAAACAAACAAACTTGGAAACGGAAACAAGAACAGGAAAAATAAGCTATTTTATACACAAGTTATTTGGTTGATTCATTTTGTGAAAAAGAATGATTTGTGCAGTGACTGGAAGAAAAGGTGAGTATAATATGAACACATTTTCATGTTTTCTCTCACAGCCAGTACAATCACATCTTGCATGGTTCCAGTGCAGGAGTTTAACAGGCTCAAGCTTGAGTCGTGATGACTTTTTATTTGTAAATCAGTTTGCAGTTGTAATCCCAACTTTGTCACAATGTGAAATTAATCTGCCAGAGAAATTAACTTTGTGCGAGAGCAAGAAGAATTGGTGTGAACTTAGAAAAGAGTTGTGTTTGTATAAAGAGAAGTGGCACAACCACGAGGAAGTAAAAGTGTATTGTTAACATCTGGTCACAAGTACCGAGCAGAAATATGACTGTAAAATGTAATGTGTGACTTTAAAGAGCAAATTATGTCTGTCTTTTATCAAACTGACCAATCAGAGGGCAGATGATGGTGTGACAGGACATCAGTCCATCACAAATAGTTTGTCATGCAGTTGAACACTTGTCTTGAGTGCAAATAAAACCATCTTTCTAATTGTTGTGTTAGATTTGTGATCAAATGGTCACCATCCAGCCAGTCTTAGAGCCCGACCGTTATATCGGTGGGGCTGATAATTTTGGCCGATATAGAAATGTGGGGACGTGGGATTATTGGTGACAATGGTCCCATTATGGGCTGATATAAGCACTTCTAATTTTCACCCCTAAAGTGCTGTGAACCAGTTGCAATTGTACAATGTATCCAGCAGAGGGTGGATAAAGACTACTTTCAAGTCATTGATATTTACTTAAGTTTCACTTTCACATTCAGTACAGATGACGCAGGTAGCAATCTTGTGCATAGCAATTTTACTGAACAAAGCATGGTACATTTATTGTAACTGATCTGTAAAATTTACCTGATCTGTAAAATTAAAAAATCAACAATAATAAATTTTGTTCAATCCTTCAACCCACTTCTCATTAGTTATGTGCCTCTCAAGTTAGCTAGCTCACATTTAGATAACCTAGCATAGTATTGTCTTGTAAAACTTTATCCAGAACAATAAATCTAATGTGGAGATAAAATATATCAGTGTTAATAATGTTTTCTTTGTCATCGTAAACAAAAATGCATTTTTGTCTGAAATCTTTATTTTTCTGCAAAGATAAAAAAAAAACGTTGCTGCGGTCAGTACCAATTAGACCTTCACTATAACATGACTCACTGTGTAAACAATGAACAGGAAAGTGTTTCTTTGTTTAATTTATATTTTTGTAATACACTTGATAACTTTATGGTGAATAGTGGAGGATAGAAATGTGATTGCATGTTGAGAAGACTGTTTTTATGACCAGTGCACCTCTTGTAAACCTAGTGTGGGACTAGTAATAGCGTGGAACTGATTTGCTTAGCTTTGTGGTTGCTAACAGCCATGCTACATAAGCAAGCCCCTCTCCATTTGCTGTTTTCTTGAATTCTTGGGGGTGGACAAAAAAAAAAGTTTTAGCCATTATATCGGTTGTCGGCGGTCACCTTCCCCTCCCAATATCGGTATTGGCAATAGCCAAAAGTTCCGTATTGGTCAGGCTCTAGCCAGTAATGTAAAGACAGACACACATTTTTTTTTTTATAAAAGGATTTCCGTTTTACATCTGTAAACATCCATCCATCCATTATCTTTACTTGCTCTTTCTTTTTCATGTCACAGGGTCACTAGTGTCCATATCCAGCAGTCACTGTGCAAGAGGCAGGGGACACCCTGGACAGGTCATCAGTCCATCACAGGGTCACATACAGGCAAACGAGATGAACAACCATTCATCGTGGTAACACAAGCAAAATATGTTTTTCCTATTCCTTGAATAGTTTGAATTCCCTTTTTACAATTATTATTACAAATATTAGACAAAGTATTGCCTACAAATGCACAAACATGAATTACTCAGGCATTTTATTTCCCAAGATAGTTGGGCCTGAAAGAAAACTACCAGCTCAGATTTATAAGCATGGAATCTCCATGAACCAAACTTGAGCCCATACAGCAAATCAGCCCTAGAATTGCCTCTAACAGGTCTGCAGAAAGCAGCGAGGAAACAAACACTTCTGACACACTCCGATGCACATGTCCACTACAGCAACGCCAAGTCAGTTGTTTGGTCTTAGGTCAAAGCTGAAGATTGACAACGGCTCCCTTTTACTGAGACCAGACGTCATCTAAACCATGTTAGTGTACAAAGGCTTTTACTCAGAATGCATCTCTTATAGGAAAAAAACATCCTTTCCTAGAATATCCTTTTTTAGGTCCACTTGTTGTGTTTTCAGCTGGATGGAATTGCTTGGCATCAAGACATATTTTCCACAGCTGATGAAACTTTATGAAGACCTGTACATCACATTTCTTTAGGCTTTATATAATGGACTCAAAAACAATCAAATAAGATTCTCTGCTTTTAAAATAATGCTCAAAATTAATGTCTCAGAGCATATCTCTACTTTATACAGTACTGCAATCAAGTATGTGTAGTAAATGTGCAGGAAAGATCTGTAGTCAGATCAACAAACTGTGAGAAACAGTCATTCCCACTACACACCAACACACATTAACAAAAGTATTTGTCCGTATTGTTTTATACGTAATCATTTTCATGAAACAAGCTGCTTGAAAAGTCCCCTCCCTCACTACACCATATAGCAGGGAGTGCCTGATGTTTTCCTTATTCCAACACTACTTGAAGGCAGTATCCTTCATAAATGTGTACAGTGTTCACAGTCAGCTGTCCCATAAATAGAGAGGGTTGTGTGTAAAAAAAAAAAATCCCAATAGATCAGCAGTTTCTGAAATATCAGACCTGCCAGTCTGGCACCAACAACCACACCCAATTCAAAGTCACTTAAATCCATTTTCTACTCCATTCTAATGCTAGGTTTTAACTTCAACAAGTCATCTCCACCATGTTGCCTAAAGGCATTTAGTTGCTTTCATTTGATTGGCTGATTAGCTGTCTGTGTTAACAAACGACTGAACAGGTATACCTAATGAAGTCACCAGTGAGTACCCTGATGCAAGCTCAATAATCCAGGTAGAAAAAAAAAAATATCCTCTGGACATTCAAAAAACAAAACAAAACAATGTCCAGAGGACCAGACTTAGCTTTTTTTAGACTACCAGTGAGTGTGAAGTGAAGGAGTGGATGATTTGAACACAGCCTTAGATTTGGAACAAGTTTCTTTGTACCCTGTATAGATGTTTTCAGTTGTTTGATTCCACACATTTACCTGAGTGGTAAGTTTTACAAGTACAAGATCACAGTAAGCCCAAAAGTCCATATTAGAAACTTGTATGTGCCATTCCCAGCTATGAGATGGATAATCAAACATGTTAGACAGTGATGCCAAGTATTTTTCTTGCTCTTCTCAGGAGCTGTGCTTCTTCCCTAGTTCTAAAAATACCACCGAGTTCACAACATGATAAAAATGAACTGAGTTTGAACTTTTATTTTTTACACACAGAAATTTGTTGATTTTATGTGTTTTGCTTTTGTTTGCAGAAATACACAGAATGATGGTTTGCTATAGGCGTTAAATCATCAGCCTTGTGCAGAGCTGTTCGTTTAATGAAGATATCAATCACTGTGTTAAATTCTACAGGACTTTTCAGACAGGAAATCTCAGACACAGACTGTCTGCTGATCTCAGAGGAGTAGAGGTGTTTGTCCCAAGTGTCCCCCACTGTGGGAAATGACCCATCTGGTCAGTGTTTGCACATGTAGAAGAGTCGGTGAGCTGAGCTGCCAGGTACTAATGATGATGGATGGAGGTGCAGCCACCATGTTGGATGGGGGTGTTTAGATACCACATAGTGTACATGAAGCAAAGGGATAAACAGAGGGTGAAGTTGCTGATTCAAAGTCAAGGAATAAATTCTGCTTATTAAAACTACTTTGGTTCTTTGTGTAGCCATATATAGTGGCAACTGATACAAGTGCATTAAACTTTTATGAACAATATATGCTGCAGAGAAAAATAAACTTATACCTAGATTAAAGGAGAAGCAAAGAGAAGATGAGAAAAGAAGAAACAGTGGCTTTACAAAAACAACACATTCGCCTTTCCTCATCAAATCGAACCCCACATTTTTGAGACTCTGCCTCACTCGTTCTAACTCTAAAACAAGGCATCACCAGGCATTAATCTGCCAGAACAGTTGAGTTCATATGCAGGTGAGCATCTCTCCTCCACTCATCCCACCAGAAGCTGCTGGTCTGACTACAGCTAGGTTTTACTGCCCTCTATGAGCAATGAGATGAACTGACGAGTCAGTATTACAGACAAACAATTTGGAATCGTGATAAAATGGAGTTGAATAGATCCTGATGAAAATCAATCACCATATTTACTTCAAGTATGCACTCACTGTGCTCTCCTAGGATTCACTTTAAAGCTGTGATATTTTATTATGTTAGAAATTAAACAAAAACTTGCTTAAAACATCTACAGTATTAGTCTAGCACAAGACTTACCGGTATTCTACTTGAAATAAAGAAACATGCAGTTTATATGAGTGTGATTTGTAAAACCAGGTAAAAATGTTTAAACTTGTGAGGATTTGTTTACAAGAAGAGAGAAGCAGTAAATAATCAAGCAATGATACAAAATGACGTGGTTATGATGGCTTTCCATTTATATTACTGTACTATTTAGTACAGAAAACAAAAGTTTACAAGACAGTGGTGAGACCAGCTATATTGTATGGTCTGGAGACAGTGGCATTGACAAAAAGACAGGAGAAAGAACTGGAAGTGGCAGAGATGAAGATGTTGAGGTTCTCCTTAGGAGTGACATGGTTGTAAGATCAGGAATGAAATAATCAGAAGTACACCACATGTTGAACAATTGGGAGATAACGTTAGGGAGGCAAGACTGAGATGGTTTGGACATGTCCAGAGGAGGGACTGTGGGTATGTTGATAGAAGGATGTTAGAAATGCAGCTGCCAGGAAAAAGACAAAGAGGAGATATTTGGATGCAATTAAAGACGACATGGACTGAGGACAGAGGATGCAGAGGACAGAGTGAGGTGGAGGAGGATGACTCGCTGTGGCAACCCCTGAAGAGGGTAAAGCCAAAAGAAGAAGAAGAAGAAAGAAAAGCAGTCAGCAAAAAAAAGCATAAGCATAGTGTATATTTAAGAAAATGTTCAATACTCTCTATTGTTGTTGTTGTTTCAATAAGACTACTACAGCACTGACCACCAAGCTGTAAGAGGCACCAAACCTCAAAATGTATTTTAATAAAGATAAAAGAAGCTTACAATAATCATCCAGGTCATGGCAGATCAATATGTGAGATGAACACCAGGCTTAATATTTAACAAGAAAAGCATGTTAGATAAAGAGTATAATATTTTAAAAATACATGCTTAATACGTCAGTTACAATATGTTGCAATTCAGCTGTGCTCTTTGGGAACTCTGTCAAGTAACGGTGCCATTAGGAGTATAGAACAACAGCTTTTTCATTCTTGCCATCTGAACATGAAAGCCCAATAATTGTGTTGTACTAACAAGCAGTTCAATGATAGAAAGGTTCATAGTGGATTCATAAAGAGAAATGAATGTGTGCTTATGCTTCCAAACTGTGTGGGAGCCAGCATGTGAATATGTTCACTTGTTATTCATGTTTTGTTGTTCAGTTCTAATCAAAACCCAGCCAACAAAGCTGTTTTTTCCTCCAAGCTGCCAAGAAATAATAGTTCACCACAGGACAACAATGTAGCTTTTTAAACATTTAATGCAACATGTTTATGCATCAAGACTTAAGCTGATAGTTGGCCTGTGCAATACAATTTCAGTAAATATAAGGCCAAAGGCATTAGCTCTGCAATGGGGCATACATGCTGCAGTTAAAGATAGTTTGGAACAGGATGTTTGGAATGATATCATGGTTAATCTGATCATCTAATTGAATTTTATTTAAGTGCTCTCTCCACAACACACTGACTTAAATGGAGGAGGAGATTCAAGATCTGAGGCACAAATATTTACCTCTGAGAGAAAATGAATGTTGAAAGGGAAATATAAAATAAACTGGGATTTTTTTTTAAGAAACTAAAATATGAAATCCTTGCTAATTCAGATTATTAGAAGAGATTACAAAACTTGTAGCTTACTTTAGATGTTGTTTGGCATAGTATGTTTACATCCTTATGTTATTTTGAAACAACAAATAACACATTGACTTAAAGAGAGGAAACTTACTGAATCAAATATTACAAAAATCAATTATAAAAAAAACAATTGAAACAAATGATGGATGATTACATTTTTACATTAAAAATGTATTTGTGTTGCTAACATATGGGAGGAAACCACAATATTTTTTTGCAATAAACAGCAAACCTTTTAAAAGTTATTCACTGAATTTAGCTCAGTATGTTTATCTTAGAACCTTTAAGTTTTATTTAAGTTTTTTTCAGTTATTCAGCTTCAAGATGATTTGACAGAGGTAGATTTTCCACTATCAGCAGAATAGCGTTGCGACTTGTGGACTTGTCAATGTTTCTACATGAAGATATTAAGAGTGGAGTGGAGGCATAGAGGTTAAAGATGGCGAGCCTGCGATTGAGGGGTTGCTGGTTTGAAATCCCTGTCTGTTATGAACAGGGGTTTGGTGCCCTGGATGAAACCCCCCACCACCCAAAAAAAATCCCCTCCGTCCCAGGTGTGTGGACAAGAAATACAGATTAAATTGCAAAACTGCCACCTAAAGATTGAACCTTCTTGCCTTGCTTGATGTAAAGTCATCAAAAATGTCATTGTACGATATCTGCTCAGCAGTTATACGGTTGATACTGACAACAAATCACTAATAACTAAAAAACAAACAATAAACAGGCCTATGTTTGTCCAATTTGCAAAATATTCAGACTAGGAGACAAATCTACACCTCTTCAAATTAATGGCTATTTAACATGGTCCAAGCTGCATCACTGCCTTTAGTAATTATAGTAGGCTACTTTCCCATCTGTTTTAGAAGAATGTCAATCTTCAACACAGTAATAGTATCTGCTGCAAACCAAATATGTCATCCTAAACAGCTAAATATAAATAACAATTTGCATCTTATGTTATTAATTAATAGTAAGCCTATCTTGCAACAGGATATAGCCCACATAAAACCATCCAAGAGATGACACAGCTGCATACCTTTATTTTTTCTCTCGTTTATCCTCTTTTTCTTTTCTCTGTTTCCTAAGCTGGGCACCTGCTGGATTTGATCTGTTCTAGTACATCTTTCATGTGTGTAATAGACAATAGGCCACTGGGGGGGTGGGGCGTACTTCCGGTAAAATTCAACCCACATCCACCACTTCCGGTTCCCATCCACTGCTGTTGTTGTTAGCGTTAGCTCCTAGTAGCAGATTATGACAATGGCCCGAAACAGGAAGCGGCTGCGCACTACTGGCACTACAAGTGAGTTCCGTTGTGTCCGCCCACCGGTGGGTACGGCTGTTCCGAGGGGGGGTTTCGGCGAAAATTTATCGCGGCTATCAGTAGGGGGAACGTCACCATAATTTTATATGGATTTATATGTGTATATAGTTCTTATTGGTGAGCATGCAGATGTTTTATTAATTGTATTTAGTCGCTTATGTTCGTGTCTTTCCCGCTAACCGGAAGTGCGCCGTCTGGGTAATGACTGCTGGGGTGTTGGGACGGAAGTCCGTGGCATATAGTCTATTGGCACTCGAGTGGAGTAGGTTATCACCACTAAACATGAGTCAAAATAACTTTGGCTTAAACAAATTCACCTTCCTTGGAGTGCAGATTCATTTTGTAATATTCTTTCAGCAATCTCAGACAAATCAGCTGTGAACTATTGGCTTTATTCACAATGTTATGAATGGAATGTGCTTTTGGGAGCAATAAATGGTGTAATTTAATTAGTGAACTAATTGTATAAGGTGCGCTATTAGACACATCCCTGTCCCAGCAAGGAAGACGAGATAATCCCCCTTCCCCTCCTCTTCTTTTGCAACCTGTGTGTCAGACCTCAGCAGAAGATACATGCCCTGCCCCTGACGGACGGCACCCACTCCCCGCAAGTGGGTGATAGGAAATCGATATGTAGGCTATACAGGCTATATGAAATAATGTATTTCATTTTTTTTGGAGGGTGAAGGTGGAGCTGAGTGCTCACGTCGCCCTGGACGAGATGCTGCCCTGGACAACAGCCTAAATTGCTCATATCAGAAACTGTCTCTGGTTACAGAACTGTTAGTTAGTTGAATAATTGATAGTATACTAGAATATTCAGAACAATATTTTATTTGTTTAATGGAGCAGACGGTTCTTGTATGGAAAACTGTGACAAAGTGTTGGTGCAATGCAATCTGCTGTCTTCCTTGGATATATAACTTACAAATTGGCTTTAATAATGAATGGGAATCGTTTTTGTACAGAGCCTTGAGATAATTCCTGTGGTGACTGGCGCTAATTAGATAAACTTAACTTGAATTGGATATATTTGAATTTGTTGTACATCAAAAATACTTAAACCACCACTATTGGTGAATTAAAAAATGAGTCATTAAATACCATTCTTATTATCCACACAACCACCATCAGAATACAGTAATACTGTTCAATCTCTAACACTATTAAACACTGAACAAAAATATAAATGCAACACACAGCAGCAAATCAGTGATAATCTAATATGACCACCATTTGCTTCATGCAGTCCAACACATCTTCACACAGAGTTGACCAGATTGTTGACTGTGACCTGTGATGTTGGACCACTCCTCTTCAACGGTTGTGCGAAGCTGCTGGATATTGTCAGGAAATGGAACATACTGCCGTAAACCACAGCATCTTATACTTAATGGGTGACACATCTGGTGAGTATGCTGGCCATTCAAGAACAGGGATTTTTTGGTTCCTAGGATTTTTGTACAGATCCTTGAAATATGGTGCTGTGCATTATAATACTGCAACATGATGTGATGATCATGGGTGAATTCAATTCAGTTTATTTATATAGCGCAGTCACAACAGAATTTGTCTCAGAGCACTGTACAAAACCATTTACATACATTGAAAAAAGACAATTCCTAAAATGTATATATCTAAGGAAACCAACAGATTGCCTTGAATTAAATGAATGGCACAACAATGGACCTCAGGATATTGTCACTGTATTTTTGTGCATTCAAAATGCCAACAATTAAATGCACAGATTTTGTCTTCCCATACCATAATCCCACCATGACCATGCGTCACTTTATCCACACTACTGACATCAGCAAACTACTCACTAACATAATGCCATACATGCCTGCCATCTGCCCTGTACAGTGGAAACAAGGATTCGTCCATGAAGAGAACACCTCTCCATCCCGACATGCACCACTGAACGTGAGCATTTGCCCACTCAATCATGTATGCCGATGAACTGCAGTCAGGTGGAGACCTTAATGAGGATGGTGAGCATGCAGCTGAACTTCCCTGAGATGGTTTCTGACATTTACTAAATATAATGAAATAATCATGTTGTCTGCTGTCATGATGCCACACGTGAGGTAGATGGAGTTTCTCGGCAAAGGAGAAGTGCTCACTGCCACAGATTTACACAAAATTGTGAACAATTTTTAAGCGAAAATGGCTTTTTGTGCGAGCCACACGGTGGCACAACTGGTAGAGCTGCTGCCTCTCAGCGAGCAAGTCCCTGGTTCAAATCCTGGTCGGGGGCCTTTCTGTGTGGAGTTTGTATGTTCTCTCCGTGCATGTGTGGATTTTCTCA
>JARVJN010001887.1:18721057-18732766 GCA_031763805.1 Argolebias nigripinnis
TTTTAGGTCTTCAATGTAAAATGGTCCAGAAGTTCCAGTGGGGCGGCGCCCTAGCACCCACTATTGGCCGGCCGCCCTGTCTAACTCTAGCATTTTTGTGGTTTTCTTCAGGCTGAGAGTTGGCTGGGTGCCATAGAGCACTCCATGCGTTGTACGGTTCAGAAGGAGATACAGGAAGCTGTCGCTGCCTACGAAGACAAACCACGAGACCAGTGGCTCTTTGACTACCCTGCACAGGTTTAATCATGCATGGACTTAAATTAATGTTTGAATTAAAAAAGAACCACACACTTTATCTAGTGTGCCATTCGTCTTTAGGTATCATTGACTGGTAGTCAGGTGTGGTGGGCCACAGATGTGGGGATTGCCTTTGCGAGGGTGGAGGAAGGATTTGAGACTGCTCTCAAAGACTACAATAGAAAACAGGTAGTAAAATGTTGCATTTGGTAGGGAACAAAGTGGTTCTTCTGTTCAATAAGCCTCTTTTTCCAGATCACACAGCTCAACTCGCTGATTCACATGCTGCTCGGAGATTTAACTCCTGGAGACAGACAGAAGATCATGACCATCTGCACCATTGATGTCCATGCTCGAGACGTGGTCGCCAACCTTATTTCTCAAAAGGTACCTTTAATGGTTCCATCAACCCACATGAATGAGAGTGACATACAAATCATGAGCCATTGGGAGCCTTGTGCCCATGTTCTTGCCTGTTAGGTGACGACAGGACAGGCATTTGCGTGGCTGTCTCAGTTACGTCACCGCTGGGATGAAGAAAGCCGGCACTGTTACGTTACCATCTGTGATGCCCAGTTCCAGTTCGGCTATGAATATCTGGGGAACACAAACAGACTGGTCATCACTCCACTCACTGACAGGTGAACATGGAAGCCACATCAAAACACAGAACACACAGGTTGTTCATTAATACATATCAAATTTAGATTTTATTGGGCATCAACAAAAAAAATTACAAACTGGAATTCCTTAAAGGAATGTGTATCATCCACCACATTTATGTGAGGGTTTTAGAATACGATAATCCTATGTTGAGAAATGAGTTGTAGCCATTTTGATCCAACTTTGAACTCAAATTTAACCTCAAAATCTACTAAATTTAAGTTTTTTGTCATTTTTGTGTTAGCTAATGTTGATTAGCTGTGGAGGCCAGTTTATTAGGGGCAAACTGTAAAAGTTCATCAGTTGTAGAGGTTTGTGAAATGATAACATTCTGAAAGTTTCAATAAAGTCTGCCCAGTGAGTCATGAGATATTTTGCTAACGTTGACTCCAAAAGTGCAAAAATTGAATGCAAGGATATCACACAAGAAGGTGGCACGGTGGTTAGTTATTAGAGCTGCCGCCTCTCAGTGTCGCAGGTTCAAATCCTGGCCGGGGACCTTTCTGGAAGGAGTTTGTATGTTCTCTCCGTGCATGTGTGGGTTTTCTCCGAGTACTCCAGTTTCCTCCCACAGACCAACAACATGCATGTTAGGCTGATTGGTAACTCTGAATTGTCCCTAGGTGTGAGTGAGAGAGTGACTGGTTGTCTTATTTGTCTCTATGTGTCCCTGACATCTGCAAAAGTAGGTGAGCCATGTTTGAGGTAGCTAAAGTCCATTAACTGTGGCTGCCATCTTGAACTGGATTGACTTCAAAGGAAACCAGTTGCAGATGCACATCCAACCACTACTTTAGGGTTTCATTTTATTTTGCGCGCTGCCAAGCGTGCACGCGCAGCGAGTGGATACGCTTCATTTCTTTAAAATTTAACAATATAAACAACTAAAAAAATACATTTGTTTGCTGACATTATAGTAAAAGTGTTTCTGAGCTTAACTTTTCCTTAATAAATGCACGTAATGGTCAAATCAGCTGAATTTAAATTGTTTCGCTTTGACGGTCTTCCAAACGGTCGCGTGCGCTGCAAAATTAAATTATAAATAAATAGAATTTTTGCTCAAACATCTCCTAAAAGATAACTTGTTGTAAATGTCCATCCAGTGAGAATTTTCTGTAAGTTTCATCAAAATCTGTCCAGTGGTTCATGAGCTATTTTGCTAACAAACACTGAGGTAACAGCAGTTCAGAGCTCCAGAGAGCAGGAGGCCGTGCTGCGACAGAGTGAGTCCAAGCAGAGGAAGCTGCTGTCAGACACATGAGCTGGGAACGGTCGGTGGACCCTAGCGGCCGAAAGTGGTACTGCTCCCTTTTTTTCGTCAGAATGAACGGAAACGGTCATATCTCAGCCAAAAATTGGTCTAAAAATATGGAGAAAAAATCCCTGTTGCGTTGCCCTATAAGTCGCAGGACATGAAAATTAGTTTAAAAAAAACTGTGACTTATAGGTCAGAAAATACCGTAGTCCAAATGTTTTTATGCTGATTATACTGAAATATAATCCACTTTCTCTAGAAGTTTATAACCACTTGCTGTCTTCTCGTAGACAAATGGATTTAGACAAAAGTGAGTACAATCATTTTTCTTTCTGAAAAGTTCCTTTTGATGGCTTGAATGTTTTGGTTACATCACACCTGCACAGTTTCGGAGGTGTTTTCGTGTAGCGGGGGAGCCCCTCTGAAGCCGCCACGTTCTGAATTTGGATGAGATGCAGATGGAGGCCCAAAAGCCTCAGACACAGTCATGTATCACCATCCTCCCCGCTGCTATCCCAAAAAAAAACCCCCAACAACCACACTGAAACGTGCGCTCGCTTTCACGCACGTTCGTGCTGACTTCTCTTGTTGTTGCGAGCTCACACGCACGCACACACTCAAAAACACATAAACAGGGGGTTTGAGCTTTTAAGTTTACCCCTTGCTTTTTCCCTGCTGCATCCTCTAATGTCTTCACTCCCCCCACACCACACACACCACGCACACCACACACACAAAACCAAGAAGAAAAAAAGAAAAATCATTCATTATTTCTTTTATATCTCCTTCTCAAAGCCCATTTTTCTCAGCAGCTGCCTAGCGTGCGGTATTAGGCTATGTGTAAAATAAATGATGTCTGTAGCCGTAGGGGTATGGCTCTTCCTCCCCCAGAAAACTACCTAACGTCCAAGGAACATTAAACACCCAGATCCTCGTTTAGCGAATAAATAACCATTCATTTGAATGGCTTTGCTCGTGTGTGCGCACCGGACTTTCTGTGCATATTTTACCAGCACTGTGCCTACACGCTGCGTGTCAGGAGGGAGAGATGACAACCGAGAGGAAGCGAAGGAGAGAGAGAGGAGGCCCATTAAAGACTTAATATAGAATAAATGGCCAGGGGCCTGCATGTCGCCAGCGGACCCCAACTCCACAGCATCATGGTGGGTTACTAATGACCTGAGATCAGGCTCCAAAATGAACTCCTTATATGCATGTCATTTGCAGTGTGTATATATTTATATATTATATTTTAATTGTGTTTGAAAAGAGAGTAAAACGGTATGAGAGTCGTTTGTTGAGGGGGGCTCAGGGAAGTTCTGCCTTAAATGATTCTTTCCAGAAAACTAAATAAATTAGATTCAATTAGTCTTTAATGGTTTATGTGCTATGTGTTTGTCAGAGTGTGTTCAGGATGTGTGTGTTGGGCGGCTGTTCACGAGGACTCTGTAAGCTTTTTGAGTGGGAAAAAATTGTGGCAGTGATTGTCTAGTTAGCAGGAGAAAAAAAAGATTGTGGTTGGTGGGGCAACGATATGGATGCATCATATAGGCCGACGAATGTATTTTTTGTTTACTGTGCAAACACACATCAGTCAGTCTGGGTGCTGCTCTTTAATCAGAGCACAAATAAACGAGTTTCCGTCCTTCAGATGTGCCACATTCACATGTCTGTCAGTTTCTTAGGAAATATCTAGCTTTGCAAAAATCGTTTCAAGTTTTCATTATTTGGTTTTAGACTCATCTTAAAGTGAATTTACTGAAATTGTTCTATGGAGTTCAGTAGATTTATTATTAAACACAACTAGCTTGTCTTGAAGGAGTGCACATGACCGAGCGCCTTTCGTGTCTTGCATGCAAGTTCTTCCACGACCCATTAGGGCTCTGGATATGTGTTTGGGATTACTCTCGGCTACTTTCACACCAGATTTGAGCTAAATTTGAACAAAAATAACTTAATTATAGCCAGTTTTATTTTGCTAAGATGGCTGTGGTCTCCATTTTGAATCAGGTTTACTGAAAAGTTACTCAGATGTGCACCCAGTGATTACTTTCAGAAGTTATATTAACTTTGTCCTGTTGGTTATGATGAAATATTTAACTGTCAGAAAAACACAAAAACATACAGGGCCAGCCTTACATTATGGTGGAGAATATATTTTAAAAAAAACTGTAGCATTTTATTTACTAAATGTTTCCGATCCTTCAGTTACAACTTGTTTAAAATCATTTTAACACCACTGACAGCCCTAAAGGAATCATTTACATGTTTGACCAAAACAAGCATGTTTTCTTCCAAGTTTCATTAGGCGAGGCAGAACTTTAGTTTTTTTAAATAGCTGAATTTTTGGTAAATTTAAACACAGATGAATGACGCCCTTCCATCACTTCCAGTTATCCTTTTAATGCTTCCTGTCCAACAAATGCCAGACGTGGTTCCTGCAGTCCCAGAAAGCCTCGCTGTCCTCCGCTCCCTGCTGGTCTCCTGAATTTACTCTGATAGAGTGAAAAACGGGGGTTCATTAATACCTTCACAATCAAATATTAAACTAAATAAAATAAAAATGCACTCATTTGTCTAAAATGAGACCAAGACCGCAGCAGAAAGAGGGCTTTAGGCCACCATCAAAACCAGTCTTGAGTATTTCAGCACTAACTTTAAAAGTCACACTTGGTGCATTTAGCTGTTTGTGTACCAACGTTTTATCAGCCACCAGGATAGAAAAGTCTCATTCAGGGATGCACATTTCAGATGTAGCGTCACAAACAAGTGACACAAGTTGATTAAAAGTACCAGCTGGAAGTGTGTTCTTCATTGAGGGAGGTATCTTGTCACACAATTTAAAAAAAAAAACACAAATTGTACTAAAAGCGCAGTGTTCACATGTTCATACCAGAGAACGTATGCTTGGGCTCCTCACTACGCAGAGATTAGCGCCGGCAGATGAGGCTGCAGTTGGATGAAGCCTCTTCAAGCTGTGGAGTTGATGAACTGTGGGAAGGACAGGAGCCCACAGCCACAAACACACAGACCCACGACACGTGAATAATGTGTTTTTACTCGTGTTAATATGGACAACTCAAAAAACGCAATATGTTGTCAGAGATCTTTGTCTTGCCTTTTCTGTCGTTGCACCTAGACTCTGGAATCAGCTACCTCTGGACTTGCGCTCCATCACTGATATGGTGTTTTTTTTTTAATTATCTAATCTTAAAGCCTTTTTATTCAGGCAGGCTTTTAATACCTAGTAGTTCTTTGTCATTCTTTTTATGTTTTAACTGTTTTTAATGTTTAACTGGCTGGTTTTTTTTTTAAATTGATTGTTTTTTACTTCTGTATTGTTCAGCACTTTGTGCACCTTCTGGCTGCTGAAAAGGGCTCTATAAAAAAAGTTTGATTGATTGATTGATTTTTTTAAGCCAAGCTGTGTTTTCATACATCGTTCATCCACGAAGTTTGAGTTTTAGTTTGACTAATCTGTTGTTCCAACAAAACACAATTTTAATGATGTTGATTTTTTTCTGTGCACTGAGTGTGACTAGACTTTGTTTGTATATTAACTGTGTATTTATGTCCGTCCGTTTTCTGTTAGTTGTTCAACGCTGCAGAAAAATCATTGTGGAATTTTTCTTTTTTTAATCTTTAAACCCTACCTGTAGATGGCAATATAGGATGCTTACTGGTCAGACCTTTCCAAGCCCACAAACCAAACCCAGTGAGAAAACTGGCCTCATGATTCGGTCTGCCACGTTTTCGGCAAAAAGCTGGTTCAGCTGAAAAACTGGATCAGATTTACAATTTTAACACCCTGCAGCTGGTTACTGTGTGACACATTGTCAGTCAGTTTTATGCATTTTATTTGGAAGAGTTTCTTTTTCAGTGTGCTGGTGTTCAATAGTCATCCAGGACGAATCGAGAGAATTTTGTGCCGTTTAAAGCTGGGAACTCCACTCTGGTTTTAAATTGAGTTTCCCGGATGACTCATCAACACATATCCAGAGGTGTTATTGTTTATTAGAAATTCATTTTTCAAAACAACTTATATTTTTGTTTTGGTGAAAGATCATTAAATACTTCATGCACACAAATGGTTTACTATATTTTATTGCCTAACCCAATGAGAATTGATAACAGAATTGATAAGGAATTGAATCGATAACTTATATCGATAAAGGAATTGGAATTGCCAAATTCTTATCAATTCCCATCCCTACGGATGAGAAGTAAAACGTAAGAGCAAAAAGATTATTCCAACTCAGTTCTCCCTGGACAAACAGAATCAGTTAAAACTCTAATGGACGTACTCTGTATGTCCATAATGTCTCTCCGTTATCGTCTCTTTGGATTTCAGTTTTTTTTGTTGCCGTCATTGATTGTTTCTAATGCGTTGTTTGTTCGTAGTCCTCCGGCCCTTCTGTTTGTTTATGCAGGGCCAGTTTTGCCCTGCGCCACTTGCACAAATAATTATGCTCACTAATGAAGGGGCCCGCAGCCACTGCACTCGATAAATGCCTTTCTGATGAGCAGCACTGGGAGACAGCAGGTGCAGGGTGGGCCTCCCAGGGACTAAGATTGAAGACCAGGATGCCAGGGTGCCACCCCCAAACCTTAACACCCCAATTTCTCTAGCTTTTTATCCTTTCGTGACTTTCAGGGGAATTCTGTGTCGCAGCCGGCATGACGAATTATAGAGCGAGTCAATAATTCCTGTTCATTGTGTTGATTTATGAACATAGTATTGTAGCTTTTATACTTTAGTAGTTTGTTTAGGCTTGCAACATTGTGATGATAGAACTCCATTACTTCAGTTTAAAGATATCCATTAGTTTGGCTGCAACGAAACAACCCACAGGATCACGGCGTTGTTTTAAAGACGTTTGGGGGGAAAGTGCTGCACACAGCGTTGCTTCCTCTGGATGTTCCACTGATGTTGCTCATCGTCTCGCCTAAAGAAAAAGCATCTTTCCCTTTCGTTCCTTTCCCCACATTTCTCCTCTCCCCCCGTGGCTTCTTTGGGTTTTGAGGGCAAACAAATAAGAAAGCAAAAACATTTATGGACTCAGTGTTTGGATCTTGGCCCTCCAAATCCTCACACTTAGAGCTGATGGAATGAAGCGTGTGGCGAGGGCCCGTGTGAGACGGACACACAAAAAGACATTTGGGGTTCTGTCTGCAAACTTTATTGCCGCCCTCCTCCTTCCCCTCTCTTTCTCCTAAAACTTCATAAGCAGTGTGCAAGTCTGCGTATGAGCACGACGAGGATGAACAGGAGGTGATGACTGTTTGTGTGTGTGTGTGGCAAATATATGCTGCACATGTGTGTGCACATTTGCATGTGTGCGTGTTTGAGCAGGGTGGCGTCAGCTCGCTCCTTGCCACCCCATTTACTGTAGCTGTACCGCTGTGATCACAGACAGATGTATAAATCAAACCTCGCTTGATGGATTCATCAGGGTGGCGAAACGATCGCCTGAGAAGAACTCGCAACTCTCTTAGCGTTCTGGGTTCTGACGGAAAGGGTATGCAAAGAGCCTAAATGGATGAACGCTTGATTAATTCTTTGCCAGAGATGTTGGTGACAGCAGGAAATGTGTTTTTGCTTTGACTGTGTTTGCACGGGAATTTACGCACGCAGGGCGTGAGTTATGAGGCCTGAGTTTTGTACCTAAGGCTATTGTGCATAATGATGGCAGGTTGGGAGAACTGCACGCAGCCGCTAAAGACTTGCCACCTGTGGAGCAATGGCAACCAATGAGAGACGCTGGGACAAAGTGTGTGTGCGTGCACGCACGGCGTTGTGTGTGTGCTGGTCCCAGTGTGGGAGAAAGATGAAGCTGCAAACTGTGTGAGCGAGACGTGAATAGGCAGCGTGCAACAGAAAAACAGGTAGGCAGGTGAGGGAATTTTTTTTTTTTTTAAGTCTAAAGATTTGGGTAAAGAGAAATAAAATGTTGATGTTAAAGAAAAACCTTTTGCAGCACAGTAGAAACCCGTATCTGAGACCGTAGCAGGCGTTTGTGACTTTGACGAGGAATGGGTTTTCCCTTGAAGCGTTCTTTAAAAGCTGCAGCTGAAAATTTGTGAGCTTTTCTCGGACCGTTTCCCTCAACAAAAAGTGTGCATGACCGAGTACAAATCCCTGCGGAAGGCTTTCTGTCAGACACTTTCAAAACTACAAGGTTTTTCATGAAAACCCATGGATTAAAAATAAACAATGGCTTCTGCTGGTATTTTCATCCTCAATGCTCTTTAATAAAGGTGAAGAGCTAAAAGTTGTTTGAAACTTTTTTGTACACATACCCAGACACATTAAACAAAATGTAAAACCTGTTGCAATATAATAAACTTTTATAAATGCAAAAACAGTGAAAGGAAATTATCAGCAGAAGGGCCTAAACCTTCATCAAAACCAATAATTCACAACCACTCTTATGATTTTCTTTTTTGTTATTTTTTTTCGGCGATTTTGTCAAATGAGTCGGACATTAACATCTGTAGAGTACTCCGTTTACAAGTTCTCCACATTAAAATTTATTAAACTATGTTGTTGTAAACAACTTTCAAACTAACAAAGCTAAACTTCTGTGTGGCTGCCCTCCGCCTATGGAACTCCCTCCCTGACTACCTGAGAGCTCCACAGTCACTGGTTGACTTCAAAAACGGCTTAAGCCTATTCTGCCTCCACATGATTTTAGTTTTGATCTTGGTTGAAATTATTATTGATTTTACTTGTTTTTATCACTTGTTTTATTTATTTATTTTTTAAGCAGGCCTATTTCTGCCTCCACATGATTCTGTTTTTAATCTTAGTTGATATCATTATTGATTTTACTTGATTTTATCACTTGTTTTATTTGTTGTAGCACTTTGAGATTTTTATTAATGAAAAGTGCGGTATAAATTGAAATTATTATTATTATTATTATTATTAAACTGACGTCTTATCTTTTCCGACTCCGGCTTGTTTTAACACCGTTCTTAGCATATTTTTTTCTTTTCAAATTGTGTCCATTGTAAAATATATATATTTTTTTTCATTAATCTGAGCTGTTTTTATTTTATTTTGTTTGTACTGCACTATTCTTTTTTTATTTTACTTAAAAATAAGCACATATTAAAAATATAAAATGAAGGGGGAAAAAACTATTGTGAAATATATTGAATTAAATTTTAGTGCCATCCAAGTGTCTGATCTTGATTCCTAGTTATAGTTGTAGCATAATGTACAGATTCAGAATTTTAAAAAAGAAATAAAAATGTTTATGATTGAAAGCAACTAATAATATCTACTTTTTGCGTTGCTTGCCCTCATCCATGCACTTAATGGACTAAGAAAACATGCCTCCGTGTGACTGTCAGTTCTCAAGTGCACTTGTTAGTTCATGAAACAGAAATAAAGTAAAGTAAATAAAGAAGAAACAAAGAAAACTTAATGGTTTAGGAGAAAAAATGCAATCTTTCTCCAAAGTTCAACAAAAAGACTTGTTTCTGTGCATGGCTCCTAATATTCTTGGAGACAGTTAGCAAGTGGATTTTAAATCTAACATGTTGATAATTTATAAGAAAAGGCAATCTGTGTGTCTGGGGGTGGCAGAGGGAGAAAGAGGAGGGGTGGCAACATGAGTAGTAATTTACTCGGTTAAGAACCAAATGGCAGACAGACTGTCGCGCTGCGTGTCATCGCAGAGATTCGCACTCTGCTCGTTTTCCGACTACATTTCCCCTCTTCGTGTGTGTAGCGTTGTGTTCTTATGCACACAGTCGGGTGGCGTCGTCCCATTTCCACGTGGAACGTAACATAAATGGCTGGGCCTTTATTGCTTTAATGGATCTTTTATGTGTACATGTTTGCACATAAGCTTGGATTACAGCAGCTAACTGCAGGTGGATTAATCTGTGGAGCTCCACGCGTTGGAGGTGCACGAGTTCTTACTTGTGCCGTTTGTGCTCGTGTGAGTGAATGTGTGTGTTTTGTTGAATGTTGGGAGGCTTCATTGGACTCATCAGGATATCTGTGGTGAGAAATGGCAGTGTCGGGGAAGTGACAGTTGTGTGTGTGTGTGTGTGTGTTGTGGGGTGGGGGGGCACACATAAGGATTGATGTCCCAGAGTCTGACAACAGCCATATTGTGGTGAGAGAAGGATGGAGGCAGTGTGTGTGTGTTTGTGTGTGTTTGTGTGTGTGTGTGGGGGGGGGATTGTAGCCCCCTCATCCTCACAGGTTAATATTGACACAGCTTGGGCAGATACAGTGCCTGAAGCGCTCATCAATCACTTTCAGTAGACCTATACGAACACACACACTTGCATTTTAACTGTGAGGACCACACACACACACACACAAACACACACTGTAAAAACTTCACACGAAACAAAAACGCAAACAAATGTTCAAACATAATTGGACTGTTTGAGAGAGTAATCCAACATGACTGGAGAAGTGTGTTGCTGTTTTTTTAAACGTGCAGACATATACAATGTTTGTTTTTCTGTAAATGCATCTCTGCTACAGTGAAAGTTTGACTTAAATACACTCGACAACAATTTTGAAAACTTGGCAAAGCAAACAGTTGTACAGCCAATCTAGATACATCAAGCAAACATGTTTTCAAAAGTTATCGTTTTGCACACTTTACGCGGCGTATCCCTGCGTGGCAAATTACGGTTGCGACAACGCCGTTGTTAATCATTTCACAGAGAAAGAAAAAAAAAAACATGTTCCCTTGACAAACAAAACAATTAATTAATGCAAGTTTCTATCCATCAATCACCGTGTGCGTCACGGAATTACCATAATCTGTGCATGGTGGCTGTTTTAAGAGCAAACAGTTAATTTCCAAACAATAAATCACAAAGTGTCGTTCTACCCCTCTGTGCACTTTGACAGCTTTGTATCTCATTACAGCAGACGAAGACTCACTTGAAACCACTTTTTACTTAAATTAGACTTAAACTGTGTGCAATAAAACACACAAAGTTAGAAGCAAATGTAAGCAACGTGTCAGGAAGTATTTGCTGCAAAAAGGTCATGTTTGTTTTCTCCCTGACATTTAGGCTGCTCAGGATTATGTGGAGGGCCTGAAATCCTTCAGTCATGAGCATGGCTTCGATGCTCTCGTGGTCCTCTGGACTGTCAGTGATTCAGTTCATCATCCACACCAGCAGGTGGCAGTCTTCTCCAGCAATACAGACATTCTAAACCAGGTAAAACCAGCCAACAGACCAAATCTGTGCACCTCTGTGAGACATTTCTATTACTCTCTTTCATGTTTAAAATATTGCAACATGTCACTCTCAGTTTGTGTTGTGAGTTACTCTCAGCTACTACCATATAAAATTCTAGCCCAATATTTGAGTTATAGCAATTGATGTGTGTTAACTGTGGTGGGTTTCTTCCATGACCAACTCTAAAGCTACTCGGATGCAGTGGTGGGATGTAACTAAGTACAAATACTTTGCTACTGTACTTAAGTAAAAATTTTCATGTATCTGTACTTTACTTAAGTAGAATTAAATGTGGGTACTTTTACTTTTACTCCACTACATTTTACATG
>JARVJN010001887.1:18860447-18873999 GCA_031763805.1 Argolebias nigripinnis
CTAGAACTGTAGGAGATGAATAAAGTGAAGACCTGTATCTCGTCTCCGGTGTCGTCTCTTCACCTCCTCCTACAGTACTACTATTCCTACTTTGTGGTTTTTCACTTATCGCGGGTCTTCAGGGTACAGATCCCCCATAAACGATGGAATACTGTACATTTGTATCGACCTCATTGGACCAAAACTTCCTCGTTTTTAAGTTGTGGGCCGCTCCAAGTCACCCAGTGGGCCACACATGGTCTGCAGACCACATGATTTCCACCCCCATGCATTAAAGCATGGAGGTGGAAAAAGTGTCTGGAGGGAGTGTGAGGGTTTTTCCAGTGGAAACAGGATGTGAGGCAGATAAGCGGCTGCTTCCTGTTTTACTGTAAACTCAGATCGTTGCTCTGCCTGGAAATCCAATATTTGGACAAGACCAAACATGCATTCATGTCTCTTCTACGAGCCTTATAAAACCTGCTCCAGCATGTTTGCTGTGTACACAGATGTCTCCATGTGATCTGCAGCCTGCAGCAACAATATAACGTGACTCTGTAAAGGACCAGCCCAGATCTGGACCGGTCTGTTTGGATCGTTTTATTATAAAACAAAAAACTAACTCAACGTAACTGAAAACTGACAAAATAATACTGAGAAGAGAAAAAAAACACTGAATTTTGTAACTAATAAAAATAATTCTGTCTGTTAAATGTTGGTTCCAAATAATTATTTAAAAACTAAACAAAGAAAAGACTGAAACTAATCTGTCCACAGGAACATGTCCAACTAAGGTGTGTCCTGTCTCTCAGGTGTCTTCAGTCTGTTTAAAGGATGACTTGTAGTCACAGGGCTGTTTGCTATAATGGCATGTAACACACTGAACCTGGACCACAGGAAGCTGAGGACAGAGTGTCTCAGGAGCTTAAAAAGACAATAATGGACATCATGTTAAAGGAACTGACCAGACCATCTCCATCAGGTTGATTTTCCCCTGACTACAGATGGTTCAGAAGGTCCGCAGGACTGGAGACATCCTCCCTGGACGTGTCCACAAGAGGACAACAGCGGATAATATGATGGTTACCAAAGAATCCAGAACAACGTCTAAAGAAATTAGAGGTGAACTCCAAGGTCAAAGATCATCAGTGTCACATGAATAGTCCGTTTGAGACGTCTGAGGAGGACAACAAGTCATAAAAGACAGACTGGGATTTGTCAAAAGTCATATAAAGAAGACACAAAGCTTCTGGGACAATGTCCTCTGGACAGATGAGACGAAACTAGAGCTTTTTGACAACAAGTCCCACCAACGCTGTGTCCACAGACCCAAAACTGAAACAAAGAACAGAAGCCTGAACCTACAGTGGGACATGGAGGAGACTCGGTTCTGTTCTGGAGCTTCACTCTGAGCAGGGTACCATGAAATCTCAAGACTATCAAGGTATTCTGGAGCTGAATGTGTCGCACAGTGTCAGAAAGATCAGTCTCAGCTCATGAGTCCTCCAACAGGATCATGACCCAAACATTGGACTGTGCTGGTGTCCTTCTGAGCCTTGATCAAAGTCTTGTTGAACATAGAAGGAGCTGAAACATCTGCAGGAGGAACCCTTCAGACCTAAAACAGCTGGACCAGATTGATCAGGAGGAGTGGACCAGAACACCTGCAGATCAGAACACCTGCGGACAGGTGGACCAGAACACCTGCAGATCAGAACACCTGTGGACAGGTGGACCAGAACACCAGTGGACAGGTGGACCAAAACACCTGTGGACAGGTGGACCAAAACACCTGCAGATCAGAACACCTATGGACAGGTGGACCAGAACACCTGTGGACAGGTGGACCAAAACACCTGTGGACAGGTGGACCAAAACACCTGCAGATCAGAACACCTGTGGACAGGTGGACCAGAACACCAGTGGACAGGTGGTCCAGAACACTTGTGGACAGGCGGACCAGAACACCTGCGGACAGGTGGTCCAGAACACCTGCGGACAGGCGCAGAAATCACTTGAAGGGTCAAAAGTTTGAGCGCCAGAACGTAAAGTTCCAGCTCCTTCCTTTGTTTCAAGTTGTTCAGGAACTTCTTCTCTTTCTTTACTGAAAAGGCCCAAACTCAGAGCAGAACATTTTGTTGTTCGCAGCTCGTTTGCATCAAGCCTGTCAGATACTGAAGAGAGTTTGTGTGGGGGTCTCATGGTTCATTTGTTAGCTGCAGATCGTGTGAGAAACCTGTTCTGTGGTTTAGTTTAGCAGAACTGACACGAATCGTGCTGCTCCAGAAACATCTTGGTCCTCAGTGTGGTTAACTCTACGACCAGGGGCCGAAAGCAGATGGCTCTCATGTTCTCAGTGCAGCTCAGTAGCTGTCATATATCAGTAAACAGGAAGAGCTGTGTGGTTTGCCTCAACAGACCTCACCGGAAATCTAAATGTGCTGCAGCAACAAGACTAAAGAGTCGTCTCATCACGGAGCTCCTCGTGTTTCACATCTTTCTTCTACTGGAAAAAAATGCAGAAAAACTCTTCAGCTGTTGAACATCAACATATCTTAAATTATTTTAAGTTTTGCAGCTTTTAAATGTGAATTTCAATCAGAACAGATCATTTTACACAAACCCTTCTTTAAAAATGTTTGTAAACTCTTTTAATGTTTCTGGTTGTACTCTAAAGGAAGATCAGTACCATCCTGTTCATCATCAGGAGGGTCATCTTCTTAGAATGTGTTTTCTCCCATGTTTATACAATATTTATTTAATATACAATATAATATTTTTTATGAAGATATCTTTGTTTAGCTGTCAACAACAATAAAATGCAATCATGCAAATTAATAAACATCACCTAACCACTTCTAGGTTCTGAGCCTTTTGGTGCTTTTAGCTTTGAACTAGATTTTAGCTGCTTTTTAGCTAGTCTTTTTTTTTTTAGCTAGGCTATTGCTGTCTTCAGTTAGCTACTTGCTACTTTTAACTAGCTTTTCCCTGCTTTTAGCTAATTTTACTGTCTTCAGCTTGCCTTTTTGCTGCTTTTAATATGATATCACAAAGTGAGCCCCTGAAGCTCCACCTCCTGCTTCTGCTGAGCCTCTGACTGCAGCCCAGCTTCAACTCATGATGTCAGGAAGCTTCTGTCTTCAGAGGACAGGATGTCTGCCTCCTTTTAACTCTGTGAAGATGCGGATTATATTCGTTTCATTTTTGATTGGTAAGTTACGTTTCTTTAAACTGCAGTAAATTTCCTGTTTGAAGCTGATTGTTGATTATCTGCTGGTTACAGTTTGTTAAAGGTGGAAATAAAATCATTATCAACACGTTTTCAAGTTGGAGAAATAAAACTAAACTGGAATGCAGATCATTTTCTTTAGGTTTTCTCTGATTTTAAAATGTGGGAGCTCAGTCCAGATATCATCCAACTGCTGCCTGTTTTCAGAGTTACTTCGCTGAAGGTTTTAATGATGTCATTGATGGATTACTGTGCTGCACTTTTCTTAGACCTGTCTAACGCTTTTGATACTGTGGATCATACCATCTTGTGTCATAAGCTCTCAGAAACTGGTTTCTCAGATCACATCATTGGTTGGTTCTCTAATTATCTCCCAGATCTGAGGCAATGTGTTCAATATAATGGTATTTCCTTCAGTTACAAAGTATTTAACAGTCAACAATGGTGTATGTACCACAAGTCTCAGTCTTAGGACACACCCTCTTTCTTTACAATCTAAATAGGCAATGTAGGTCAGAGCATCCCTGAGGCATCCTTACATTCATTCATTCATTCAACCTTTATTTATACAGGCTAGCCTCGTTGAGCCACGGGGACTCATTTACAAGAGGGACCTGTCTCACTCACACCCAGGGTCAATTTAGAGTTACACAAACATTTTGTGGAAAATCAGTTTAGTTTTAACTGATCATAACAAACAAAGACTAAACTTGTGTAACAAGAAGTTGCAACATACAAATGTATATCTACATACAAAACACAAAACAAAGCACAACTAGCTTTAAGCATTAGCCTTTAATTTAACCTTAAATCATACATAGTAATAATAACAAAAAATGTAAGATTTACTTGCAGTTACCTTCGTACAAATGAACATGTGGTAGTTCTCATTTATCCCTGTTGTATTCAGCCGCCCATGAGGTCGGCCGCCAGCCTTTATTTATCTTTTACGTTTTTCCAAACTTTGTTTAGGTTTTGGAAATGTAATGAACTGTATTACATCCTCTATAAATGCTCAGGGGAACGCAAATCTGAATGATTTGTTCCCCATTGATAATTTAACCATCGTTTCCAATGATTTTGCACAAAATCCCTATGACCACAAAGCGTTTGTAATGGAAAACCCAACAATGTTGTCAGAGGGAAAGAGGGTGTAGCTCCTGCAGGTAAGACTCAGGTCTCTTTTAAATGAGTCCCTGAGGCTCAATGGGATTAACCTGTCTTAATAAAAGTTGAGTGAAACAAAAAGGAGGTGTTTCACTTCAGGACAAATTGTAATTGCCATTTGGTCAGTTGCTGACAAGCCCATTGGACTGATTGACAGATATTTGGCATGAAGAGTGATGACCAAAACATTATTTAAATTTATTAATATTTTATTAATCGTTATTTAACCAGGCAAATCCCACTGATAACACAGATCGATTATGCAAGGGAGGTCTGGGACTGAAGGCAACCTAGCATGCATGTTTTTGGACTGTGGGAGGAAACTGGATAACCTGGAGAAAACCCATACAAACACGAGGAGAACGTATAAACTCCACACAGAATGTGTGGTCCATAGGTCCATCCGGAGATTGAGCCTAGGACCGTTTTGATGTGAGTCAACAGCGCTAAGCCATTGTGCTACCCAAAATTACTAAATTCAAAATCTCATATTTGAAAATTATCAAAAGCCATGACAAAAGTTGGTGAAAAGTTGTGACAATAACTTAATGTCTTTCTTTGCAGTTGAGGTGATATGAGCAGAAAAACAGCCACAAACTAGTGGAAAATGCAAATGCCTCATCATTCAAATGCAGGTATGAAATCCAAGAAATGCTAATGTGTTACGCACCTGCCTCCAGATCCCATTACATGTATCACAATATACCACCAGAGACCGTGACAATCAATGGAACACAATGAGGCTGTTGCATTACAAGAGAGAGCTTAATCCCGTTGAATCCAAATAAAATTCCTCATTAAAATGTGTGATGAGAAACAAACGTCAAAACAAGCAGACAAAACCCATGAGTACTAATGTTTACTGACAGATTATTTTTCTCCACTCCAATACATGTGTGACTGATTGAAAAGCCTCTCAAACACTGAAACCCAAAAAAAATTCAAGGGACTGGTTTGTCATCATCATGATTACATTTGTCAGAGTTGTCTTGAATGAAACCAACAAGTAAATAACAGCTGTTAAATGCTTTCATGTCTTCACCGTTCACATCCTCATACAGATAATATTTGTGCTCCACAGACTTTTAACTTCCTTACCACTTGGGCAGAAGTTCAAACAGTGATGCATTAAATGTGAATAAGTGAACATAAATGCACCCTAGCTGCAATGGGAACTACAATGTGTTTTAATCCCTATGTTTCAGTCCACCATCCAGCTACACGGCACACACTGCTTTAACAGAAAACTAGAAGCTGATATGTAAACATTTAGTCCAGTTGTTTTAAACATCAACATCATGTAAAACCTTGTACATCCTATGTGCATGTTTACATAAATATTGCTGGAATTAACTGGTAGGAACAAAAAATAAACAGAGTGATTAAATCCTCTTCTACTGGACACCTGGCAACAGTAACCAAACAATGTCTCACGTGTTCCCCTTATAGATCAGTGAACTAAGGACAAGAGGGCATTAGAGGTTAACCAAGGGACAATGGGGATGACAGGGTGAGGTTAAGTGGATCTTACTTTGCCTCCAGGGCCAGAGCGATGATGGCAGCTGCCATGGGAGCAGAGGCTGACGTCCCTGTGTGACTGTCTGTACACCGGTGTCTCAAATCTGTTGTGATCTGTAGGAGGAGGAGCAGGACAGGGTCAAAATACAGGGACAGAGGGATGCTATGGAAGTATGAAAGAATGAGTGGGGAGCCAGTAACTAACAGCAGAACTGAAGAGAGAAAATGACAGACAAACAGAGACCGGAGTCGTGAGGATCAGGCAGATTTAAACACACCTGAAACTTCTAAAACACACATTCCAGCTTTGATACGCTGCTGTGCAGGAGAACCAAACACAGTCACACAAACACACACACACACATCATTTTCTCCAAAGCTCCAGTTTCCGTAAAAAAAAAAACAACTAAATACTAAAAGGGCACAGTGTATTAGGCACTAAAAAGCGATTAAACAAGTTATTAAAGAGCTGTATATTTGCTTTGACTGCATGGACTCAAATCAGCCATCAAGTCAGCCTGACAGTCAGCCAGCCAAGAAAAGCTTGGCTAACTTCCAGTCTGAACCCTCATCAAAGGACTTCCTCTGGACCGAAAAGTTTAAGGGATTATCTGGGGAAACACACACACAAAATGTGTAACAGCTTTGTAAGAAGTGAAAGTGATGTCAATAATAGTTCACAGGATACATCTACTGACACAGTAAGGCAAAGTTATTATAAATGAAGACGTACAGTACTACAATGAGTACAAAAATCTAGATAAACTATGACATGAATGTTTGTATGTGTGTGTGAGAGATGTGGTCATGACTTCAATCAGTCATACTGCTGACCCTTAATCTTGTACACACCCACACACGCATGTGCACACACACACACACACACACACACACTCTCTCTCACAGAAATCCTTAAGACTTACAATCTTTCTGTCATAGTTCTCCCCGCTGCTGTAAGTGGTGGTCAGTGTGGACGAACATTCCTCCAGGTACCACGGTTTGCGTCCGCTCTCAGCTGTGCTGGAGATGGAGATGGTGTAGATGGAGTTGGTGTAGCCGTCACAGGAGCAGTGGTCTCTGCTGCGCCCGCCGTTACCTGAAGCCCAAACAAAGATGGAGCCACGGCCCTTCCTCCCCTAATGAGAAATAAATATGTCAGCGTCACATTACACTTCTAAAGATTATTTTGTACTTATATTTCCTACCTATATCTTCTATGATTTGCCTATTTTACCTTTTTTACGTCTACCAGAAGTAATGCAATCAATTTGGTATTTTATTGTGTGTGGGAGTTCAAGTTACTGTGTAAATAATGTTTACTAAACTGATGAGTAGTATATTCATGCAGGCATGTTTGATAAAAATCACTTGCACAAGTTCTGAAAGAATCAAGCTTAGTTTGTAAAATGACCGCCTATCCACAGAGGTATAAATCTTTAAATTTAGCTTCCAGCACCTGTCTGTAAATGCCCTCAGGAATTGAAAAGAAGAATGAAACTTTTTTTCCCCTTCATGGGTACTCAGTACCAGGTATTTTCTTATCAGTGCCTGTTTGGAAATGTGTTTCAGTTTCCAACCTCAATCCTCAACAGTCTGAAAAATATCCAAGAAACAAACAATGTAATTGGATTAAACATCAAAGTCCACGCTCAATAATCCAGGTAAAAAAAAAAATCCAACAGAGTTGTCAGGTCCTCTGGACGGTTTCTTTTTCCTGAAACAAAACCAAAGAAACCGTCCAGAGGACCTGCCTTAACTTTGTTGAGTAATTTGATTAAACTCCAGCAGTCAATAATTTAATAGGTCACAGCGTAGTGGATCACGGGCTGGTATTGTTCAGTTACAAATTGTGTTAGTGAGGTTTTTTCTTTGCATTTGACCTGAGGAAGTTTTAGTCTCTTTTCATGACACTGCAGAGGAGGAAAGGCTGAGATGAAATCTAAAGCCAGCTTATTAATACAGTATCTTATTTTATACCTGCTTCAGATGTACCGGTAACCTAAACAAAACATTTTCTCTAAATATTTTCAGGGAACAGGCATTGCATCAGATGGGATGACTGACATTAGCTTTGACTATTATTAGACATTATGTGTTGGTTAGTTGGTTTTGGGGGAGGCTTGAACTGTGCGTTAAAATATTGTCAAATTGTTTGAATTGCATAATTACTTCTGCCTTTTGTAAAACTTTATTATACATTATACAAACCATTTAGATTTATTCATGTTATGATAGTTTTCCATATTGTGTGTGTATATATATATGTATATATATATATATATTTTTTTTACTGTGTTTTAATGACTGTCTTGTAGTTTTATTTAGTGTTCATTTAAGAATAACTTCATGTTTAATATGTAGGTTTATAAATGGAAGCTAATAAAATTTACAAGACAATATTGTTCAAACCAGATAATTTTTGTGCATGTTTTTCGGCACATATGTGAAGCACACTTACATAAAAACAGTTTTGATTTAACCTGCAGATTAGTCTCAGTTTCTCGATGTGCGGTTGATTCAATAAAAACAATTTATTTTGAAACAATTTAAGATGACCTAAACACAGGATCACCAGGATAGTGGTGACTGATTTCCGAAGGGCAAGGTCAGCCAGAAGTCAGTCAAAAAAAAAACTGACAATCTGATGGGACACTGAAATTCACACCCTTTGTCAAAGCACACAGACACACACATAACAAGCCAATAAAAGGTACGATGGAGTTTTTCAATAAAAAGGCTCCTGTCAGGCAGCGATAAGCGCTTGAAGTCCCTCTGAGTGAGAGGAGGTTCAGTCAGGAGCAAACACTGGCAGATGAGTGAAGAAGAGTGCCTTTAAAACCAGCTAAAGGCAAAAAGAAGGAACAATAAGGACGGACAAGAATGAAAAGGACAAGAGATGCAGTTCAGACTTAAACAAGGCTGTCAAGAGATCAAAATAGAGCAAACAAAATGCTTGTTACTGTGCAAATTATTTGCCAGTCAATTTTTAGATCGAACTGATAATATAAAAAAATTTAAACAATAATTACACAAGGTTGATTTTTCAGTGATACATTTAAAAAAAAAAAAAAAAAACAAGTGTTGAAAGTGGTATGTTAATATTTTTTAAATATCTCTCTTCTGTTTCAAATATATATACCGGTACTGAAACTGTTCATTTATCAACTACTGAGACGAACAAAGACAAATATAAACTCTTCTCATGTAAAAACATTGCACACACCAGGAAAAGCTTGCTTAGATCAAATACAGAGCATATCAGGACAGAGTGCAACTTTACAGCTGTCAGTCTTACCTTTAACACCTCAGCTGTCAAACTGTCACTCAGGTCCACTTTACACTAACAAGCACGCCATCTTCACTAAACATCACTAACATGCACAAACACAGCAGCACGAGCACATGCACTAGATGCCATGGCCATACTGGTACTCACACCAGCTGGACAGATATCTTCCTCAACTCTGTCATCTTTAAAGACAAACCTGTCTGCAACTAGAGGAACTCTTCTCCTCACACTCACTCTGTGTGTTTCTTTCCCTTTTTTACCTCCCTTACGTATTTTGTACTCAGCATTCCAAACGTTAGACTTTTTGTCCTCCAATGACCACTGATTTAATTCCCATGAGATCTACAACTTCTTCACCAACTGAGAGCTGGATGCAGCAAACAATGAGAAGAATGTGGAGATTTATGTTTGTGAGATGTAACCAGAAAATGACTTTAACCCATATTGACCTGTTAGCTTCTAGTTTTTCTTCCTGATTGCTTTGCATAGAGTCCCAACCTTGTCGTTTGAGAAAATAGGACATGCATATGTAAATGAATAAATAACAGAGCAGCAATGTTCTCTCAAGTTTAAGGGCTTCACATGCAGGAAAAAGAACAGATAAATCTGATTATGAATACACTGACTTAAAACACACATCTGCTTCAATGGGGTGCTTATGTATTTTGTTCCATGTAAAGTAAATGCTAATAAAAATCAGTACTGTATCTTGGCTGATTTGTTTTTGACGTTTCTGTATGTAAATTTGAACAAGATCATGTGCCCACCGAGCGGATGCCGTTCTCAAAAGCCTGCCTGGCAAGAGATGCTGGTCCATCCACAGTCTTTCCATCATCATCGGGTCCCCAGCTGGCACTGTAGATGTCAATGTGCTGCTGGCTCAGACTCAGGGACTTGGCCTCAACCATATCGGTCACATCTCCATCCAACATTCGCACACCTGAAGTGAGGAGAGGGGTAGAGAAGCAGGCACATACCAATATTTAATGTATTGTCTATGTTTTCAATAAAACATGCTGACAAGTAAAGGATTCCTTTTCTACCTACATAATAAGTGAAAGAACTGCAACTGACTGCAGACTGTTTTAGCATTATTTACCATTTCAGTATCCTAACAAGCGGGCAATAATAAATAAATAATAGAATGTAAAGATTATAAAGCACTAACGAGCATGAGTTTCTGTTACGAAATAATAAAATGATCCAGTTAATTGTTAAATGTGAATATAATGAATCACTTACCCCCTATTCTGGCATTGTAGGCAATTCCCACAATGCAGTGAGAGTTGTTTGCAGATGCAGCAACTTCACCTGCACATCGTGTACCATGCCTGAGAAAAGAGCAAGAATGAACTACCGTACTTCTCATGACAACTGTAAACACACCTACATAATGTATCTGAGAAAGTCACAAACAACAAAAAATAACTACATTTATAAACCAGCAGAAGAGCTTACACAAACTTTAACATAAATGTGCTGCTTTTGTGTAAAATTAATGCAAAATAATAAATAAAAAAAAGGTGCACAGATTTTTTTTGTAAGTTTACTAGAACATATATAAATTGAAAAGTTACAAAATGAAATATCCCTTTAAATAAAAAGGTAACTTATTTTAAAAAGCTTTATTTTGGTCTTGATAGTTCTGAAACAACAAACAGTCTTTGGTGATGAACTTCGGTTGTTCCACAATTGCACAAACACAAAAACACAGCGGCCCTGTTTTGATTCTTTGTAAGAGGCGACTCCACTGACACTCACAAAAAGGATGGCAATAGCTTAAACAATCAATGTCTAATTTAGTTAATGTGCCGGACTTCTCCAATGTTACACCACAGGGTAACATTCCACCAGTAACTGCAGTGGTGACAATCGGCCCACCCGGGTCACGCTACGTTTGTGTCGGCTGCCTCCTTAAAAACACCACTTTTCAGAACTGCACAACCACAAACACACACATTTCCTGTAGAGAACATCTGCTACACAAACTCCCAAAACATCGCTGACCGCTGCCATGGAAACCCAGCATCTAGAGCCCCCCCGCCCCCCCCAGTAATGACAAGGGAAGTTACTGAGTCCAGAGAAGCAACTGAACCATAAATCATATTGCTGTGTCACATCACGTGAATACAATATATTTAGATTACATAATGATAACATTTGCTTTCTACTACAGTATTATGAAAATACTGGTAAGTACAAAAAAGTAAGAATTTTACATTTAATCAAATAATCTAATCAAATAATTTCAAACATTACAGTGTTCAGTTTTCTTCTGCTCTGGTTTAAAGCAAAACACAAACAAAGCAGATTTTAATACACATGACAATCATCACTAAGTCTGGGGCTATTTTTTACTGTAATCATTTATAAAAATGTGTGCCTTTCCTGCCTGTTTTTTTTTTTTTTTTACAAACCAATTTCAACTTGATCTTTGCACATCTGGGCAACAAACAGAAATTAGAAAGTCTGTCAGAAATAAATGCAACTGACTCAATTTTCTATAATAAGATGCAAAGTACAGAAATAAACTGCATGCAAGACACTTGCTGACAGCCTTTGACAAATCTAAATTACATCTTAGAAAATAAAACTTAACAAAAAAAAACTAGAGAATGGTTCAAATAGACTGGTGATTTTCTGTTTTTTGTGAAGCTAACAGATAGGGCAGATGGCATAACTAAAACATTTTTGATCAAAGGTGTTTGATTTAAACAAGTACTGTATTTTTCAGCCTATAAGTTGCAGGTTTTTTTTGCCTAATTTACATGCCCTGCAACTTATAGGCCAAAACGACATATTTTTGGATTTTTTTCCCCATATTTATAATAAACCATTTTTTGGCTGAGATATGACTGTTTTCATTTTTTCATTTTGAAAAAAAAAAAAATTTGCATTACCACTTTCAGCCACTTGATTGCATCAGAGTAGTATTAGGTATATGGCATACTGTTATATCATGTAATAGGTAAATGTGGCTATAAGGACAAATTCAAAAAAGTTCAAGCCAAAAACAACTGGACTTCATTTATTATACTTTACTTTATACTTTATTGTTTTGTTTTTATTGTTTTGATTTTCTACATCTGCCTTATAATCTGTCGGTTTTGCTACTTTGACATCTTTGTTTTAACTTGTTTTCTTATGGATTCAGCTGTAAACCTAGAGTATTTTGGTCTATTGTTGATTGTCCAAGGAAAATCTACTGTTGCTGTCGTCATCATTCTTTGTAGCCAGCCCTCTCTTGTAAATGAGTCCTCGAGGCTCAATGGGATTAACCTGCCTAAATAAAGGTTGAATAAATATACTTTGTTTGTTTGTTTGTTTTTTTCCTTGAACTTTTTTGAATTTCCCATGTCCTGGATGACTGAGAATCTTGACCAGCTATTAATGACTCAATTGGCCTGCCATGGACTCCCCACCTTCATTCTGCTCGTTGCTTGGAACCGTCAAAACAGCTGCACATCCCGGCGAAATGCAGCTAATTTGACCATTAAAGTGCATTTATTAAGCAAATGTTAGATTGAGACACACCTTTGCTATAATTTTGAGCAAACAAATAATTGTTTAGGTGCTTTTCTTGTTAAATTTCAGAGAAACGAGTTGCGTTCCTCCTCGTTTTTTCCTCCCTCTACATGTTCCACGGAGCACCAAAGCAGCAAAACTATTTTTGAAATACAGCTGATTTGTCCATTAAAGTGCATTTATTAACCAAACGTTTCACTGAGACCCACAATTTGCTATAATATCGAGCAAACAAATAATTGTTCAGTTGTTTATCTTGTTAAATTTGTACAGCGACTCGTCGCGTGCACGTGTTTACTTCCGCGTATCGGGTTTTGAAATACAGCTGATTTGACTCTCAAAGTGCATTTATTAAGCAAACGTTAGATTGACACACATTTAATATAATTTTGAGCAAACAAATAATTGTTTTAAGTGCTAAATTCTTGTTAAAGTCTTCCCGTGCATGCTCCCGCAGCCGCCCTTTGGCAGCCCATTTGTTTTTGGCACAACACCGGTCCACATTTCCGGGTTCGGTCCACATTTCTGTTTCTCAGCAGTGACGCATAACACGACGTGTCAGCGTTGATGCATAATAGATTGGCAAAGCGACATACTGTATTTATGGATTTTTCCACTTTATTAGACAAATATGGACTTATGCAACTTATAGGGCGGTGTGACAAGTATGGCGGAAATACGGTACATGTATTTACAAAGCTAATGAGCACTATTTGATAACAGTCATTACCACTACACGTGGTGTAGTGGTAATGGCAGTCGTCCCCAGATCGGAAGGTTGGAGGTTCGAATCCCGGTTCCCCACACCATGTGTCGTTGTGTCCCTGGGCAAGACACTTAACCCC
>JARVJN010001887.1:18929103-18943165 GCA_031763805.1 Argolebias nigripinnis
GTAGGGAGAGGATCCAGTGAGCATGTAGAGGACTTGGATTTATGGATAAGTTTGGCTATTTCAGAGGCAGGAGGAAGTTGAAAAACAGAAAAAAGCTGATTGGGCGGGGAAGGTTCAGAGGAGGGATGGGAGGTCAGATGATTGGGGGATGCCTGAGAGAGATTTGGTGGATGCCTGAGAGAGATTTGATGGTTTTCCAGAATTTTTTAGGGTCGTTTAAATTTTTGGAAGTCTGAGATAAGAAATAGTTACGTTTTGCAGCTTTGATGGCAGTAGTGCATTTATTCCTTAACTGCCGAAAATTCAACCAATCAGTGTCTGAGCCAGATTTTCTCTTAAAATTAAAAACCTAGCTTTTTTTGTTTCTGGTTTTTAATAGCATCTTCTTTAATTTGTTCTTCTCAGTTTTTATGCTTTTTATGATTGTCTACTGATTTATTGTCTATTGTTGTCTTTGACGTCATTTTATGTTAAAATCATCTCTCTCTTGTAAACGAGTCCCCGAGGCTCAATGGGACTAACCTGTACAAATAAAGAAAATGAACTTACAACTACCGGTACTCAGTTAAGCCCATCTAAATCTGAATACAAATTCTGATGGAAAATATAAAAAATAATGGTGGTTCACTTTTTCAGTAAAAGGTGGCTCATGCAGCAAATCAGTACCTTAAACAAGCACACAAGTTTCTCTCAAAGATTAGGTAAATAAGTATAAATTTAATGTATTCATCCACCTTTAAGTTCTGACTTCAGTTGCAAAGAATTGTTTTTGAAGGACCAAAAGTTTGTATGAGGGAACACTAATGTTCCACAGTTCATTTCCAGTACATGCCTGAATTAAAATTCCTGATAAATCATGCTGCAGTGATGATCTACAATTATTAGACAACGTATTTGCAGTTAGAGTGAGCAAAACACTAAGTATGTACACCATTTTTCCCCATTTACCCTTAAACTGAATACACTAAAATTGTGTTCTCGATACATCTTCCAATAAGAATAAATTATAGCTAAAACAAATGAACTGACGAACAAATGCTCTATTTAAATAAAAAGTCTAAATCTTTTACAAAGTAGGTGTCACACAGCATGATCAATATTGAGAGTTTCTTTCTTCAGTTTTGTCTCATACAGAAGATCAGTGGGCTTGTCTAGTCTATCCACTCTGGATAAAATCCCTGTAACACTCAAATATCATCAGACTAGTCAAATGCAAGAACATCTCTTGAAATGTATGTTGGGTGTATTCAAAATTAGCCATTTTATTAATCAAAGCAAAACAAAAGGCCATAAAGAAAATAAGAGACGGCTGATTAAATGACTGAGCAAATGTTTCCAAATTAAATGCAATCAAAACTTTTTTGTTTCATACAGTGCATTAAATATTCAGATAAGTCCCCGTTTCGAATCCCCGGATCAACAACAAAAATGTTGGGGTGGTGGTGGAAGTATAGCACCCACAACTGCCCCCACTTCATTAACCTTAACAGCTAAGACAATGTCAATCACTTTGTGTAATAGTATATCCTGAAATGAACAATTACAAAAACTTGAATCAAACACTGAACATTATGCACCAATATGTAAACGGACAGGCTTTTTCTTGAACATTCTTCCACATATAGAATTCCTGACACAATGAGGGAACACCTTTAATCAAATTTCTCTTTAGAAACACTTGTCTTGATATGATACACACCAAGGGAATTTTGACAAATCCCCGTTAAATTAATCCATTTAAAAAAAAAAAATTCAAGCCATTAAAATAAAATACAATAAAATAAACTGATAATTTTATCAAACTTACAAACCACACTCTGCACTTATACACACAATTTGTTGTCTGTAAAAACCTCTAAACTGTGCATTTAATTTTTACAAACATGTTTCATTTACACAGCTGAATCATGATTATCTCCTCGTGTCGAGGGGTTCAACAAAACGGACTTGAGAAATGGCTGCAGCTGACTTCTCATGCTGTGTACACATCTTGCCTTCCTCTCCAGGATCTCTGCCAGCTTGTGGACATATTCTCCAAATGCCTTTTATATGGAAATACAAACAGGGAAGAGATTTAAAGCAAGGGGTTTCAATTTTAAAAGTACATAAAATGAGAATGTTTGAACTTTCAGCTGAGGATGCGTTTCATCTAACCATGTCATGTTGTTGGCTAAGAAGCTTTCCCTCTTTCCGACACAGAGCTTTCACCTCCTTTAGCTGCTCCAAGTGGGCCTCAAAGACACACCATCTAAAACAAAGGTTTACTTCGGTAAATGCAGTAAACATTTTCACTTGTTCCAAAGAGTATTGTGATACTTACTTGGCATGGTTCAAGTTGTCCATGGTAAACAGGTGGATTGTGGGTCTAATTAGTTGATTACTGTTGCTTTCTTGACCGCTTGGCTCCGTTGTCTTGATTGACTGATTTGAATGTACTACATTCAAGCGGCCTGAGACATTTTCTAATTGTTGTGTTGTAATGAAATGTGATGTTTTGTGCTCTTTATGTGCATGTTCTGGTCGTTCGGATACAGTGAATGAGTTGGTGTTCTTGTGCTGGATGGGAAGCGACATGAGAGGGGTTTGATGGCGAGTTTGAGATGCAGAGGCTTTGTAATCTAAAGCTGGCTGATTATCCTGATTCTTCACTCCATCATGAAGGGACAGCAGTGTATACCCAGAAGTGTCACATGTATTGGGTGCAGTAGAGCGGGAGATCTTAGCACGTTCCAAAAAAGACTGTGTATTTTCTGCATCCTCATCATCTACAATTTCCCTCTCAATTTCAACACCCAAGAAACTCTCTTTTCCAGCACCACCTTCTCCATTCTCACTTTTACATTTGCAGAGGGAGGTATTGCTGGTGTGCCCCTGGGTGAACGAGGCTGTAGCAGGTTGTTGGTCCACATGAAGCAAGGAGATGCTCAGGGGGTCCGTAGTATAGCTAAAGGGCTCCAAAGATGTCTCATCTTGAGAAAGAACAGACATTTTGGCTTTGAAGTCCGGATGGTTACCTGATCGTGGACATTCTGATGGCTTGTTAAATGACTCAGTCAATGTCTTGATGGTTGTGACAGGCGATGTGGTTGCCTGAACGTGTGAAAAAGGTACTTTACTGGCACCGTTTGGTGGTACTGCTTCTGAAAGATTTCGAAATGGTAAAATAAGGATATTGCAATCCTGTTTATTAGATTTGTTGTCAGAAATCAGTGCTGGAGAAAGAGGTCTTTCTGCAAGAGCTTGTCGATGCTGTGACTCAAAAGACGGGTGACTAAAGCAGCTGTCGTTGCTGCTGTGAGTAGATTCTAAACTGTAGTCATCAGCTGCTTCTGTCTGCCCAGCACTCCATACTCCACGATCAGGAGCATGTGATGCATCCAGCCCTTCCACACCCAGATCTGTTCTGTCATCTGACTCCAGCTGTGCCTCTAGATTTGTTGGAGGTACACTTGTCATTCTGTTTGCAGACTCCATCTCTTCCTCTGCTGCCCAAGCACAACGCTTGTTTTTTCTCCTGACACTCTTTGCCTCAACCAATCTCGTCCTCTCACTTTCACTCTTACCTATGCTCCGATCTTCCCTTACACCACCATCCACATCATTTTTCGTACAGTACTTTGAAGATGTCTCATTTTGTACAAAAGCCTCATCACTGAGTAAAGGATTTTGTCTTTTAGTAAAATCCACCTCCACTCTGTCTGTGTATGTATCTGAAAAACCTTTCAAGTTATGATCCATCTGAGCAAAAGGTGAGAGGTAGGGGGAGTGCAGGAGTGACGACAGGGAGCCCCGAGTGGAGGAAGAGAAAGATGGACACGATGAGTGGAGATGAGCAGATGAAGCTTGCGAGGGGGAAAACTGCTGCAGCTGCTGATGGTACTGTCTCAGATGACTCATTTTCTCCTGATGATCATCCTGAAGTAAATCTCTTTGTCTTTGCATCTCTTCTTCAACACTTCTACAGAGGTTCGCAGTTTGTCCTCTTGATTCTATCCTTTTTGTTTGCTCTTTTCTTCTGTCTTTTGTGTTGAGTAGGTGGTGGGTCTCTTTTTCTTTGAGTTGGACGCCAGATTGTACTTTAGCAAAAGCTAAATAATTCGCTACAGCGTTTTCCTTATTTTGCTGCCCTTTGGTTTGTTGTTCATACACCAGTGGTGCCCTGGTACTTTTCTCTCGAACACGCTGACTATAGCTTCTAGACCTTACATTTTCTATCCTACCCTCCTTTTCATCTGCTCTTTTACTCCAATGCCCGTTGTCACCATTTGACAGCCAACCTCTAATAGATGTAACATGCTCAGGTCCTATTCCTCTTCTGTTCTTTGATTGTGTTTTCTGTTCACTTCTACTGTCCTTGGGTGTTGAGCAGAGAAATGTGCCCTCTGTGTGTAACTTTACTGCAGCCACACGTTGAGTTTTAAAGTTAGTCTTTTTCTGGACACCAGCATTGCTTTGACTCTTGTAATTGTTGGACACATCATGTTTGGAGGAGGGTCCTGACTCACATCCTTTTTTCTGTTTTAGCACACCTTGTCCCCTCAACTCCTTCACACTATAAAAAAAGCACATGTGCCATCCCAGACAGAATTATTGTATCATCATAAAAACGCTAATATTTCAATTCAAACTTCTCTCAGCATGCCTGTTTATGTAAACAAACTTACCGATCTGCATATCTCAGTGTATTCAGGGAGTGTTCTGTCGCCCGGTGACTCGGTGAGATGTTGGCTATCATGCATGTTTTTGAGTCACCGACAAATGAGTCTTTCAAAACCTAAAATGAAAACAAAGCAGTTTAGAATGAAATTGTTTACACACTTGTATATACATGTACTGGCATCAGTCTCTTTACCTGAGTAAGTTTACTTTGTCGGAAAGGTGTGTGAGATTCGTCTTTATTAAGTGAACGGATACATTCCTTGAGCTGAGGGGTGAAATGGTTAAATTAATAAAAGCAGATCATGTAAACATTGACGTCTGATATAACGTACAGCCAACAAGCTCTGGTTGATCTCAGCTCCCTCCATACGAGTCTGTCTTTCTGGTTCTTTGGCATCAGATGCCCTCTCACTTCCTGCCAGGTCCACAAACCACATCCTGCCCACATAAACACAAACACATCACTAAGTCCAGTCATTATACTCAAACATTAATGTCCTCATGTTATACTCAGTTACTTTGTGCCTCCAAAAAGGACAAACTCATCAGAAAGTCTGCAAAGTGTTGGATGAAATTGAAGAAGACGAGGGGAATGCAAGTTGTCAACAAGCCAGTTCACTTCAGTCAGTTATGTCTCACCTGCCAGTTGTCTGCTGGTTTAAATCTCTGAGCTGAATCTGAAGCAAGGCGTGGGAACGAGAAGAGAGTGGATTGATGCCACTCACCCCTTGAGTTCGTTCTGTCATTCCCTGAGAAATCACCTTGAATGGAAACAAGGAATGCAGAGTATGGGAAAGGCATTGTAAAAGATGGTCAAAGAGACAGCCACAATCATTTCCTCAAACCCCACACACAACTATTGAGTGTCATTTTCAGTTATTTTCAATATAATACCATTTATAATTAAAAGTCGGCTGGTGAAGGTGCTGGGAAGTGAACACATCTTTAGAAAAGCCAGGAAGACTTGGGAAGCTGTGCTTGGCATTTCTCTCTTTTTAAACTACAAGGCTTATACTTTTGAATAGAAAATCCGTATAATTGTCCAACATTAGGGCACTAAATACAAGCGATTAAATGTGTGATGAACGTCTTTAAAATAAAGATGCATGCCTCCAACAGCGATTTGACAGAATCCACTCCGATAGTCCGCAGCCCTGAAATCTGAACCACTTTCTGTCCATCTTCTCTGGCAAACAACCTTCAGAGGGACGAGAGGAGGAAAACATCAAGAGAAATATGTTAGCTCTACAACTCTGCACACTAAAGATAGAATATTGTGGCTATTTAATGTGGAAAAAATAGCTAACCAACAAAGAAAACATAAATGTAGCTAAAATAAACAGCTGTAAAACTTTAAAATCGGGATAATAAAACAGTAGCAGCACCTTTTCCTGTGGTCCAAGAGGTCATACAGCTGACCACAGTAGATTTCAAAGAAACTGACATAAACCAGTTGAGCTGGGTGTTCTGTGGTGGACAGCTGAGCAAAAATATCCTGAGCTGCAAGAGCGTACAACCCAGGTCCCCCAGGAGAGGAACCTAGCATGGTGTAAGTCTTCCCTGCACCCGTTTGTCCGTATGCAAAGCAGGTGGCCTTCCCTCTGGATACACAAACAAAAACACTCAAAAACTGATGTTTAGAGCATTTTTGGTGACACATCAGAGTCAGCCTACCCAGTGAGCATGTGCTGCACCAGAGGAAATGCTGTTTTTAGATACACCTCTTCATTGGAGCTCTCCTCCCCCAAAACATGGTCAAAGTAAAACCTGTGCTGCAAAACAATCAGCAGGAGAAGATTTACAAGAGACAAACTAAAACACCTCAAAACACGAGTGCCACAAAGTTTCCCCATTAAAAAAATAAAACTAAATTTTGTTTTAGAACTCAAATAGTCAGATTTGTTTCTTACCTGAAGGATGTACTGTGTGAGATCCACAGCTTCTTTGCGTTCGTGGACAACCACACAGTCTCCACCTGGAGTTGTCACAACATCTGCCTCTCGTCTTCTGCACTCAGCACGTGTTAAAGGCCTTTTCCTCACACACACGCTAATCCTTTGTCCTCCCACAAGCCTGACACACACGCACAGAAAATATACATCAGTCAAATCCAAATAGCTATTCAAATCTGAAAAATGACTGCAGGTGGTTATTAAATGCTACCTGTAACAAATCAAATTGAATGCACCCTAATCTTCTAAAATATTAGCAGGACGCTCACTTGTTGTTTAAAGCCTGAGGAGAACTCAGAGGGAGTCCGTAGTTGTATCCAGTTGTTTTTGCTTCATAAACAGGTATGGACTTAATCATTCCCGTAGAAGAAATGTTTCTCTTGGATATTCCTTTTCTGTTGTTCAGTCCAAATAAGTTGTTGGTAAATGTTTTAGACGTCACTGGTCTTGGATTATGCCTTTTACTGTTCTGTAGTAAACTAACATAATAGTTTAACGTAGAAGATTCTCTTGTGGTGCGCAGCTTTTCTTCATTTTGACAATCGTGTGGACATTTACAGTCGTCCAGTTTATTGTTCTCGCTGTCTTGATGGGCATTTAGCACAGACTTCCTGCTTAAAAGCTTGTGTTGCACAGGTGTGGCTGATTCTTTTCCACGAACAGGCAGATCATTTTCATGTTTTGCATATACATGAACAGGATGAGAAGATTCAGCGGTGAATTCGAGCCGTCTTCGAAAGCTTGATGGTTTAAAGCTGGAACTTCCCACAAAAGCTTTGTTTTCATCCTGATCTTCACTCAAATCTTCATCAAGATTTCCATCACGACTGAACCTACCAGCCACTGCAGAGTCGTCTTCAACACCTCCATCGTGAACATTTTCACTACTAATCATGACGTCGTTGTTCACAAGTCTCTTAAGGTCAAGAGATTTGACTAGTCGGACAAGATGGAAAAGTCGAGTCCTGTCCTCCATAGAGTGAACTCCCAGGAGGGGGTAGTCCTCCATCCTCAGAGCTAAAAGGTGGGCTGCATGGCAAACACCCACCAAGGTAAACCTACAAGACAAGAAGGACATGCATTACTGGAGAACACTGGTAACATTTGCATTACTGGAGAACACTGGTAATATTTGACTTTTAATGTATTTACTTACCTGTCATAATGATGCTGCAGCCCAGCAGCTCTCAAACACTCGTACAGGAAAACAGTCATTTCCTCCGCTGTTTTGATTCACAACTATGGACAGGCAGACATGTCAGTTAAGTTTGTCCATTATATCTCATAAAAGTAAACAAACACACAATTAACAACAAAAGACTGTACTGTCTGTTGAAATCTGACAGAGGATTGTGGATAATGACTGCTCCCTGAGTCAATACTACAACTCTGCACTGTTGGTGGTAAGCAAAGCAGGGAATACCAGGACGGTGGTGAAATCTGACACTAGTGCACGACAGAGAGAGGGCAGCAAAATGCAGTCATGAGAGATTTGTCCGCTGTGGCAAATATGATAAATATAGCCAACACAGGCGAGTTGTCCATGTCTACTGTAGATTTCTCTGCAGCTGCAACTATTTTGCCATATGGCAAGACTGAGATGCTCACAGTGATCTGTTCCTTCATGCTGAGCCGAAGTTTATAGTTAGTCAAGACTTCATTAGTACTTGGAAATTCATTTAATGTAAGTCTAAACAAATGTCAGTGTTGCAATATTCATCCATCCATCCATTCATCCATCCATCATCTTTACCCGCTTCTTCCTTTTCAAACCAATATCGTGAACTTGGATAATAAAACAACATCCACTAATTTTTGGCTTGCACTTTGTATATCTTCTGCTGAATTGGCAAGCATGGATGCAAGTAAAAAAAAAGTTTAAAAAAAGCTAATATTCTCAGCAAAAACAACAACAACATCAACATCAACAACAACAAAAGATACTTGAGAGAACGTAACCTCTACTTGACAAAAAAACATTTTCTCAAAGTTGTCGCCTGAGTGATATTTCCGTATACGAAATGGGTTTCCATGGCGACGCAATCCTTTTGCAGCACCTCCTTTTTAACGCATGCTGCGCACGAGCTCCTCTGTTAAAAAATATATAAATAAAAAGGAAAAAAAGAAAGAAAAATAATAAAGTTATCCAGAAAATAAAGGCTGAAATTTTGTAGGACAGCAGGTCAAAATAAAACCCACTCGAGCTTTATAGAGAGATAATCCTTTAAGGCTTAATGGCCATGCAGTAAGAAGCTTCCTCAGACTAAACCGTCCACCCCACTGGTTTATTTATGAGACTGAACAGGACTACACAATTAAAATGTTTAGAGAGGGTCATTTTACCAAGCAAACAGTGCAACCACAACTGAAAGTGTAAATGTGAATTTCATTATCGCAGCCAGCACGAGAAACAACAACAAAGAACTTTACAGTTTATTCAAACTAAATGCTTAAATGAAACACTAAAAAGCTATAAAATATGAGACATTAAAATAATTAATAAAAATAAAAATAAAATACAAAGGCTATGAAAAAACAAATTTATCTCCTTTGCTTTTTAACAAATTTGGTTTTACTTAGTAAAAATTATGGTATGTATACATATCACAATTAAAAAAGAGAATTTGTAGTTTGAACAAATTTTGTTAAATTTTGTTACTGGTTTTATCTGTATTACAGATACACAGTACTTTAATCTAAAAAAGGCTAATTTATACTTAAATTAAGATTTATTTAAATATGCATTTGCTTAGATAAATGTTATTTCATTTAAGATTTTTCATCACGTCAAATTATCTAGAGTTAATAATTCAACGCCAGTCAGTAGTACATTTTATGTTAAATTACAATCCATGTACTGAAAAGGCATAGGTTCAAAGGTTCCGCTTCGTGTTTTTGTGGGGACTGTAATAAAAGTAACACACAACTTCCTTGCTAACTGCCATAGACATTATATATATATATGATATCTATGGCTAACTGCTACCAGTTAGCAAGGAAGTTTGTGTGTTACTTTTAACCCTAACCCCAGTGTTGAATCTCGTAAGTGCACACTATGAGATAAGGCACAAATGTGTGTGTGTGTGTATGCGCGCGTGTTGTTATTTTTAGTGAGAAACTTTTTCCGGAGGCCTGCTGCCATGGCAACCAGCTAATTTAACTGCAGTCTGTCAATCGGGCACTGACAGAGACTACTTTCGGTAACTATATTTAGAATAGATTTATTTAATGATTTTTAAAACATTCAATCAATCAACTTTATTTGTACAGTATAGCACATTTGAAAAACCACAGGGTTAACCAAAGCGCTGTACAATAACACAAAAGACAAGTTAATTAAAATGATTTTTTTTAAACATACATAGCATACAAGAATAAAAAAAAAATACATATACCAGTCTTACTGCAGGTGTGTTAAAATGCCATAAAAGATAAGGTCACGTGTTAAAAGCCAAGGAATAAAGTGTGTTTTTAAAAGAGATTTAAAAACAGGAAGAGAGCTGGAGGCCCACCTCCACTGAAGGTTGTAGGGAGAAAACTATGAATAGTTTTTTCCGGTAACTAAATATACTGTATTAGTCTTGAAAACTTTAGATGTTTTAAATGTGTTTGTGTACTCAGTTTTTCTTTGTGTGTTTCTTGTTTTTACATAATTTTCAGGTCACCATTTGTCTAAATGTCTTACAGTAAAAGGCTTTTTGTTCATAAAGTCATTACCTATGACCTATTCAGCCAACAATGTTTCATTTAGATACGCTTTTCTTCCAGGGAGTCTCGTTCAAAATAACAAAATTACAAACTCAAGACAGATTTTTGTCAAAAGTTTAATTACAAAAAAAATGTCAGATTATTTGCTCGTTTAAGTGAAGATTCAACACAATCTTCTGGCTCCATAGATATATAACTTTTACTAATTGTCACTTTGTGATTTATATTTTTATAGCGTCCTGAGATGACTTTCTAGAGGGTGATATGATTATACAAAATAAAATCATGCAAAAAAATATACGGGACGATGTACAGAACTATATTTTAACTACGTAAAGTTGATTAACAAACAGTTTTTAGCTAAAAACCTGGTATCTCTTGACAGGATATGCAGTGTGTTTTTAATTTTTATAACGAAACTAGACTAGTATTTTAAATAAATAAATGAACAATCAAAACAACAATGATCTAACAGCATATAAAAGATGCATCAGTTTTCAAAATTACAAGAAAACCTGGCTCCTTTAAAGCAAAATTAAAGTGATGATTTAGTTTAGGAATTTTACACATTTCAGCTAAAAATTAGCTATTTGTTAGTCACAAAATAATTTTGCTTCTTTTTTTGTCTACGTTTTGCTAATTCTCCCTTTTTAACATGTCACTTTAAATTGCAAAAAAATCTGTCGTGTTTCTGTAGATTAATAATCCTGCAGGGAAATCCTCTGCTCACTGAAACTGCTGAAATAAATAAACAAATAGCCTTGCTATCAATGTGTAACTATTTAAAAATTGGCAGCACTATTTTTAAAGTAAAATAATAATTGTATGTTATTGTATTTATGACTTTTATGTCTTTTATTTTGCTGGGTAAATTTAGTTAAAAGTGCACATTAACAAGTAAATTATAAAAATGAGCAAGAGCAAGTACAAAATCATGTAATTAACAGAAAGTAAACAATTTTCCTAAAAGTCATTCAAATTGTTTATAGGAAGTCATCTCTAAGACGTGGTCGGCATGTCCTCAGAAGAGGAGTCCCCCCATACATCCTCTTCTCCATCATCTTCCTGCTCACCCCCATCTCCTCCTACCTTGCACTTCATGGGGAAGAAGGAGGACATCGTCAGAGCCCGGCGGGTGACCAAGCTTGTGAACGGCTGCAGAGAGGTGCTGGTCTTGTACCATCAGGGGCAGCTACATGCAATGGACATGCGTTGTTACCGTAAGCTCTGAGTGTGTTAAATGGTGGCATGTTTTCTGCACTAGGTCAGTAAATACTTGAAATACTTGTTCGTAAAGTCTTATTTAAATTTTTTTTTTCTATTGACAGATTCCGGTGGTGCTTTACAGGAGGGAGATATTGAGGTGAGTTATCTGATGCTTTCAAATGAAGTCTAATAAAATACATCTGCTGCTACTTGACACCATAACAGAAAGTAATCAAGCTTATAATAAGTGCACAGTTTCAAGCTTTTTTTGTGTTAAATAGTATATTTTCCTGTAATACTGCTATTGAAGCTGTTATGGTTGTTACGGTTTTACACACCTTCCTCATCATTTGCGTTAGGAGTTTAACGGACGGCTGTGCATTGTGTGTCCATGGCACAAATACAAAATCACACTCGCAGAAGGAGAAGGACTTTACCAAGCTGTGGAGAACCCTACAATCCGACCCATGAGGACTCAGTGGCGCTCCAAAGGTGTCAAACAAAGGATTCATAAAGTCACTGAAAACAATGGAGATGTGTACGTAACCCTGAACGATTCCAGAGAACACATCGAGTCAGATGTCTACCAGACTGAGAAATACAGGACAATTAAAAGTCCAGCCAAAACTCAAATCCAAAAGATTATAAGATTATGTTTGTGACTGAACAACCAAAAGTCCCTGACTGAAAGTTTTTTTTTTTGGTAAGAAAGAATCTCCTCATTTCAAAAGATATTGGCAGAAAGAACGTGAGTCATTTCATGATGTAAGAAGACAGAAAGTGGTAAAAGAAAACAATATTCAATAATAAATAATTGTGTTGCTGTAAGAGTTTGTCGTCTTTCTGAAGATACACACATGGAGAAATTACGAATTTACTTTTAAACTCTCTGATGCATGTTTATTCAGTGCAGACTCATCAGTCACTCTGCTGCTCGTTTTTGCAGCGAATTATATTTTTATTTCTAAAAATACTTCAGAAAACAAAAAATATAAAGTTTAAAATACATAAGCAAAATCTACCAGCAACTGGGTAAGAAAAAGCTTTTACAATCAAACACAAATCAGTCAGTGGCAGTTTTATCATACGAAACTTGTTTGATGACTATTATGGGAACTTTATTAAACTATGTATTGTAATACAGCTGTGGTTTACTTGAATTTACTGATTCATTTTGAAGATATACAGTGTCTCAAAATAAATAAAAAAACAATTAGGAAAACGTATCAGAATGTTTCTTTTCATTGTAATTTTTATTACTTCTACTACTACTAACTTGTGTATATCTGGGTATAAAAGTGATTTGTGCTCAAATTAATATTGAGGAAAAAAATTAATTGGAACCTTTTCTTTTAAGGTTTAATGATTCTGACCAGAACTATCCATAAGTTAGATTTTCTTTTTAAAATTGATATATTTTTAATTAGACTTATTTCCTTTCTTGCTAATGTCAGTACTGGTTTAAATGTGGGACTGAGACAAAAAAAAATAAATTTGTACCAGCATAAACATAATTGCTTGTAATTTTTTCAGAAAAATGTCTCTCTGATTTGGGGAATCCAGATGTTTTGTTTATTTGTTTGAGTTTTAAATGTTTTTTATTCATTTTGTGCATAGAGTATACTTTGACATTTTTAATAAAAACTGTATATCAATACAGTATCAGGCAAATGTAGTGTCATTTGTGCAGTTTTGCAAACCAGACACTAGGTGACAGCAGAACACTTTTTAAAAAACAATTAGCAAATTTACAGTTTAAAAACAAGGTTTGCATTAAAAAGATAGGAAAAGTTATACATATCAAGACATCAGTCTAAACAGAAACAACAAAAACAGGAAAAAAAATGTTTGGGGGCTTATGGTTTTAACAATAATTGCAGTATACATATCTCAATGGTTTTTGTGCCTTTTTTAAATCAGTCTAATTGTCTGAATATAATACTTGACCTCAATGTAAAATACAGCTAAGCTTGGCTTCCTTCCAGAGTATTTTCTACAATGAATGTGATATTTTGCCACTAACTGTGGAGGTTTATAAGGTGGTCAGAATTGTTTTTATGCATACATTTTTCAAAAAGGCCAAGCAACACATGCTTCCACAGAAGCGCAAAATCTGCTTTAATGTTACTGAGAATAAAGTCACACAGCTTGTGACAGCCAATATGTTTGTCTATTATGTATTGCTGCTGCACTATGTATGCTGTATCTAGGCCGATACTAGGCTGTATCATGTATGATACAATATATGTATCTACGAAACCATCATAATTCAATCTCAATGTCACCTGTGCAATACTGTAACCAGTCACACAACCTGTATAGTGTGCATTTTAGCTTATTACTACCTTGAAATACTTATTCATTTAAACTCATCCTGCTTGTACAGTTATATTCTAACATGTTACTGTACTATCTCTCTTTAGGAGGTTGTAAATATTATGATGACTGTTTTTCCTTTTGGTACTTTATTTTTTGTACCCTTATTGCATGCTTTTAGTATTTCTTGTTTGTTCTTTGATTGTTTTTTTTTTTTTTTG
>JARVJN010001887.1:19221510-19232074 GCA_031763805.1 Argolebias nigripinnis
CAGACATGGTTCTGTCTGCCAGATAGGACCTAAACCAGTTCAGTGCAGTACCACAGATACCCACTTGGTGCTGTAAATGTGATATTAAAACGTTATGGTCCACGGTATCAAAGACAGCGGTTAGGTCGAGCAGGACAAGAACTACATGTTTACCAGAATCATTGGCCATAAGAATGTCATTAAAAACTCTGACTACTCTGAACATCTCGTTGTTTTCTCACCCCTGCAGCCTCATAATGATTACTTCTTGAGATGTTGCTAAACTCTGATCTTCTCCTCAGTTCATCACAGAGGGCTATGCAGCTCATCTGTCGCAGCTGGAGTACAACCACCGCTCTCGGCCAGCCAAGTCCAGCAGCGCACGCATGGTCCTGCGCAAAGGAAGCTTTGGTTTAGGCGCAAACAGCGACTTCCTGAGAAAACGGAACCACCTGTTGCGCACCATCTCCTCACAGCCAGCCCCCAGCTCCCCGACAGGCAACATCCACAACAAGCCCGAGCGCACGCAGAGCCAGTCAGACAGTGAGCGTCTGGAGCGGGAGCGCCTGGAGCGCGTTCACTGCCCCGGTCAGGGAGCAGCGCAGCGCAGCATGAGCATCACCGCGAGCTGCTGGGGCCGCAGCAGCAGCACCAAGCTGGAACCTGCTGTTTTTAGCCCCAAATGAGATTTTAAAGACAATCTGAGAATTTCTGATGGAAGGGACTCAACAAATGCAGGGCTGGGGAAAGAAACACACGGCTTCAAGATAAAATGCAAAGAGTGAAAAACTGCAGATTTGCACCAACGATGTTAATACCACAAGAAAATCTGGTGCCGCACACCACTCCTTATAAAACTAGCAGCAGTTTCATTCAACAGAAACATTTAAGGACAGGCCGTTAAAACAAGATGTTTCAGGAACCGCCCCTCTGGTCTGAATCATGTACACAACTAGAAAATAATCTACTGTAGACGTCCAGACTGTTTTTTTTCTTCTGTTTAGTGAATATTTTACAGTCTTGAATATAAGGTCCGCTCTCCTCCACAGCTTTTAGATCAGAGACAGTCACACGATATTCAACCTCCATGCTGTAATCTGCAGTTAACACGTACAAGTGTTAAACACTCTGAATATTACAGTGCAAGCACAACGGCAACAGAGACTTAACTTTATGAGCGTTGAGTGATTCTGGACTGAGCACTTTCTTTCCTTCTTTTTAACCAAAAGAGTGATCATCGTAATCTTTCAGCTGATTTGTAAGAATCTCTAAACTTTGCCGACAGCAAACACAAGCTATTGAGTTTAAATTCAAACTTTTCTGGACCTGTTTGAAACTCTGAGACACAAAGGCGCCATCGTACGTCACGTGAAGGAAAGTCTGAACTGACCCTTTAACTTTTATTGCAGCTGAAATGGTCTTTAATAGCATTTTACCACCTAATGTATGACTCAACTATAAGATAAACGCCTATTACCGTACAGTTGAGGTGCCAAAGTGAACAGTATAGATGGAGCAGAGAGGAAACTGCTGAGGTCTCATATGTAAAAAATAACTGATTGTGTAAGTATGTAGGTAAATGCCCGACTGAGGCTTGTACATAATTATTATATTACAGAGCAGATCTGGTATCTGGTCCACTGAAGACCATTTTAAAGGGTCTTCTTTACTATGGGGGGTGAACACCAACTCATTCAGGATATATTTTATTGAATATTGATAAAGCTTATTGCTATTTAAGACTATAGCTATTTTAAAATCCATTGATCTTTGTGAACAAAAAAGTGTTTTGAGATTACTTTTGCTATGTCGTGTTTTTATCTTCAAACTTAAGTTGCTGCAGCCAAAATGTAGACGTTTTTTTTGCCTGGCACAGTATTGTATTTTTTATTCTTTCCTTTCAGATCACCCGGGTTGTAACAGGACTTGTGTCAAATATTATATGTTTGATATTAGACATTTTGGAAATTTGATATTTTGACTTCTTTCTGGTAATTTACTGAGCTGTAAATGAGGCATTGAATGTGCTCCTAAATATCCTCCATAGATTGCTGTCTTTCTTTATGTTGCACCTTTACAGGAATGTGGAAATTGTAAATTCTGTATATTATTGAAGTTAGGAAAGCAGAGCAGAGACTCACTTTATTATGTTAGCCATTTATTTTTAAAACTGGTCAAATTGGGTGATTTTAATTATTTTTTTAATTATCAAACGATTGTTATTTGTCCCCCTCATGCTAAAAGCTGACTACAGTGGACCAATCCTGGTGCAAATGTAAAGGGAAAATGTGCAATATTACTCAGCAGCACCTCCAGATCAAACAGGCCGTTTAAAAAAACGCCACCGTGCACTGACAATCAGTCAAACTGGCACATCCACACACGTCAAACTGCAGAGATTCGATGTCCAGATGTTGGCGCCGCCCAAGACACAGGTGCACATTTTCACCAAATGGAGATTTCTCACAATAAAGTGGCACCGGCCTGATAACGGTGTGTAATGTTACAGATAGCTTATTTCTGTGGAGAGATGCTTTTGTTTTTATTCCAGCATTACAGTACATATACTTTGATTAAGAACAAAGTACTGCAGATTACTGAAATATATCAGTAATAAAAACCGGGTCTATGAAGGACACTCATTCTGTTAAAGCTCCTCAATATATATTACATATAAAAACTTTTCATGGGAAATTAAGCTGGGGAATTTTGGAAATTATTCTGATTGGAAACTTTTCAAGGAAATTTTTAGAAATAAACTGGAAATTTAAACAGATCGTGTCATGTTCAAATAAAAATGTATTTTATTTGCCTTAGGCAGATAATAGTGTAATGAGTTTCACGTAAACATGATAAAAGTAAAATTAATTTGCTTATGATTATGTCACAACCACACAACTTTTCGAGAACAGTGGATTTTCAACATTAACGCTTTTTATTGTAATTTTTCTAAATTCAGGTACACAACTGAACAAAGGTTTTTATTTTTTGTTTTGTTTTTGTCGTGGTATTCCCATAAAAACAAAATGAAAATTGAAATGTCTAAATTTATGTTCAGAAAATATCAAATGTAATTAACATTACTGAATTAATTTATTGCATCTTGTTTAGTCTTGTTTGAGGGAGTGGTGGCGCAGTGGTTAGAGACGGTGGGCCTTTGATCGGAAGATCGCTGGTTCAAGCCCCGGTACAGACAACATCAAAAATGTTGGTGGAAAAAGGTGAAACACCCACACCTGCATCTGCCATGGGCCCCTGAGCAAGGCCCTTAACCCCCACCATCTGCTCCCTAACAGATCTCTCCTGAAAATTAGTTCTCGTGACTCAATGAGACTACCTGGATAAATAAAGGGTAAATAATTATTATTTTTTTAATCATTATTTTGCCCCCCCTTTTTTTTTCTTTTTTTTTTTTACATTTTATCAACATAAAGACAAAACATTTTACAATTTCAAACAAAACGTTTCATATTTCAACAGTCTTATATTTTTTCAGTGGTACAGCCATGTGATCTGGTTTTAGTCAAAATTTCCCCAACTATATTCAAAATGCAGGTTTAAGGAGAAACATTTAATATTTTTAATTCCTAGTTTGTTGCCGTTTATTTCTATAAATTCATTTATATCCAGAAGATCTCAACGTTGAAAATACCTGGAATTTTGCAACCCTATATTAGCAATTTTTATTTGAGATTTTCTTTTGCCGTCTGAGCGTCTCGTGAGGATAGACATCACTTCACCTCCCAGATCACAGGAACTTGCAGCCTCAATCAGAAACATTTTCTGCTTTGATGCAAATTGTAGTAAACTGCTGTTCCTCTGCTGCTTGTCAAGGTCAAGTTGTTGCAAAAGAACAGCTGTACATATGCAGGAAATATGGAAAATAATAGACAGGCTATGTTGGAACAACACTGATGGAAGTTTAAATACCTCGGGGCAGACAATCGCTTCAATTGTGGTGGTGATAAAACCACAATTAAGGCCATTTACTTTTTGTTTTTTGCTTTATAACCACTGTTGTATGAAAAGGCGTTCACACCCAAATGGACCTAAAGAAGGAAGACAGGCCGTTCGTGTAGACGTCTGTTAAAGAATTAATCTACCGTTCTTCACAGATAATTCCTGGGTTGATCTAATGACTGCTTCAACAACTTCATCGTAAATATCTGGAAAACTAAAACGGACAAGCCATGCTTGGAAAACGTTAGACTTGTACAGGGTGTATATTTTGTGGGATTTGGATAATTTTGTTTTGATCTTTTCCTTTGTAAATTTCATGAACATAGTAAAAAGAAGTTATGAAAAACTAAAACACGTTGACCTTTGTGTGCACTTTAAAGACCATGATCCGGCTTCATGTTAAAGGTGGGTTTGGTTTGAGTCAACGTGTCCTTCGTTACAGCAGGGCTGGGTTCAAGTGTTGACTTCTGGTCCCTTACTGCACATCTCCACTCAGCTTTTGTCCACTTATTCTGTCCGCAAAATAATTCTTCAGACTTAAGAGTTTTCTGTTTGTTTAATTTTTTAAGACACTGGCATATTTTTCCACTGAAGATTCCACCTAGTTTTTGTGCCTGACAATCTGTCATATCTCTGTTGAAGATAAAGTGGCAGGCCTAGAAGAAAGCAGCCGACATCCTTAAGAAACAATTAAAAAAACAACTCTAAAAATTACATAACAGACAGGCTTCATGGAAGCAAAATGAATGATGAAAGAGGCGAAACATTTGCTCAGTTTGAGGAAAACGTTTAACAAAAATGTTACATTTCAAGCATTTACCGGTACATAGAAAAATAACAAATGAATGTAAAATGGGTGTAGCCAAAATAAAGACACAGCACTTTGATCTAACTCTTTTTTTGTGTGTTTTACATTAATTATACAATAATCATTGCTGCTATTTCATGAAAATATAATTTTAATGTTTACAGTCACAACCCAGTCCAAAACCCTAATCAAACGTATGAAATATTTCTAAACATTTTACATTAACACAGAATAATCAAAGTAAATATAAATAAAGCTAAACTACATGTCATCATGTAAAGTTGCTGCTTGTTTAGCTTCTTATTGACTCAACACATCCAAACATTTTGTTCAATGTTCTGAACATTTCAGCAGTTTGAGCAAACCTCTGTCACAGACTGGTCAAGTTTAATGAAACTTGAATTTTCCTACTTGTTGATTCCCAGTTTTCTCTGAAAAGTGTTACCGTCGCCCTTTGTAGCTTGCTGTAGGAGAAACAGAAGGTCAGTGTGAAGTTCATGGCAACAATAGGAACAGGAAACAGGAAAGGTTTACCTTATTGATATCTTTGTGTTTCTCTCGGCTGACTATCTCCTCAATGATCTCTCCTTCTCCTCTCACCAATCTGGATAAGAAAAATAAGAATGTCAAGTCATCTCAAAACTTTATTTTCAACCATTTTATTATTGCTTAACTACCGGTACAGTCGTTCTTATACCATACCTGGTGCGTCCTGTTTCAGGGTCCACCACCCTGCGGATCACGCTCTGCCTGGCCTCGTATTCCTCTTTGGTGAGAGGCCTCTTAGTGGAAAGTCGGGCCTTCTGCTCGTCGGTCATGACTGGAGAGGAAAGCAGAAAGAAAACATAAAAATAAAAAAAGCTTTGTGGAATTGAGTAGCATACTTGTACAACGGTACAACTATTAAACAGATCCAAAAAAACAAAAAAAAAAAAAGTTATGTGTTTGTACTAAAGCAAACGTTCTAAAAACGTACTTTAGCCATTGTAGACAATGTTCCTGCTATTATTTATAACATATACTAAAAAACTGATTTATATACCGGTAATTCTACAAAGTTTATGATAGTGAAACAATGTCTTAGTTTTTTTTATACCTAATACTGACTAAATGATAGTATCCATAATAGGTGCTACAATTTGTCATAACAAATAGTGACAGTGCACTTTAATTGAAATTAATTTTTAAGGATTTCTGAGTTTGTGTCTGTAAGATCTCACAAGGCACATAACACAAACAAGGCTTGTAAACAAGGCACAAACAGCAGGACAGAGACTTACAGCTTGATGTAGCTAAATCAAAAGTGAACGTCATGGTGAGTTTGTCTATCTTTTTATACACAATTATTAAATTTGGATTTCACCTTTTACAAAATACAACAAGGAGCAGAGTCTGAAAAAACTTTTTTTTTCTTTTTCAATATACCAGTATTTGTTTTCTTCCATATTTATTCATCAATCCATTCATTACTTTTACCCACTTTTTCCTTTTCGGGTTACTGGTGCCCATATCCAGCAGTCACTGTGCAAGAGGCAGGAGACGGGTCAAGTCCATCACAAGGACCACATAGAGACCAACAACCATTGACACACTCACTCACACTCAGGGACACATTAGATTGACCAATTAGCCTAACCTTGAAAAAATAATAATAATTTAAACTTTTCAAGACTATGTAGGAGAGAAAAGAAGTGTTGTGTAGAGCATCTCACTCCCTAAACCAGCTGCAAACAGCTGTGATAGTGTGATCCTGGTACATTTTGGCCTCACTGTGTCATAAACATTTACAAAAGAGCTCAGATGTTCATGTAAGCACGTGCTACCTGGCCCGAGCTCCTCTGCCTCCTCATCATTCTGCCACATCTCCAGGTAGGATGGAGGCTTCTCTGCTGCCCCCTGAGGTTCTTCTGCATCCTTCTTCATCTTCTCTTTCTTCTTCAACTTCTTCTCCTTTCTCTTCTGTTTCTTCAGCTTCGCTTTCTCCTTCTTCAGCTTCGCTTTCTGCTTCTTCAGCTTGCTCTTCTTGGCTTTGCTCTTCTTCCTCTTTTTCTTCTCGTCTCTCGAGGAAGATGATGATGAGGAAGACGAGGAGGAAGAAGAGGACGTGGACGATGATGATGAAGAGCGAGTCCTGCGCTTCTTCTTTCTCTGTCCATCTGAGGGAGAGAGAAATGCTCAGTGTGCTCGGGTTAGGGCTGGTTCATACTGGGAAGAGTGGGCTAACCTTTCTTTTTGTGACTTTTGGTCTTATTCGACTTTGATCTGCTGCTGGAAGAGGAGGAGGTGGACGAGGAGGAAGATCGTCTTCGTTTCATTTCCTCTCTTCTAGCTCTGTCCGGTGATCTACTGCGACCCATCACGGAGAAACAACTTGTTTACAGCTTCCAAACGCTGGTTTGGACAAACGGAAATACGTCACGGGCGCTCGCTTCCGGTGTTACGCGTTCGTCTGCCAAATCGGCCCTCGGAGCAGAACAAAGGTTCCGCCCGTAGCACAAATGATTCGTCTTTATTTTATTACTCTTTAAAGAGTAATTAGGGCACATAATGTTATTTGGGAGGGCTGAAGTACTTCTATCTTCAACATGTGCTGTACCTCTGGTTATCTCATTCCTGATCTTATCCATCCTTGTCACTCCTAAGGAGAACCTCAACATCTTCATTTCTGCCAGTTCTGTTTGGTCAATGCCTCTCCAGACCATACAACACAGCTGGTCTCACTGCTGTAAACTTTTCCTTTGACTTTTGCTGACACTTTTTGTTGCAAATCACTCCTGAAACTTTTCTCCATCTATCCTGCCTGGACTCCCCAGCAGATCCTTGAAGCTCTGCACCTTTTTTGACCTCTGCTCCTTGTCCTCCCGTCTCCATCTCATTCACAAACACGTACTCTGTCTACAGCTGACTTTCATTCATCTTCTTTCAAGTGCATACCTCCACCTCTCCAAATTCTCTTCCACTTGACTCCCAACTAAGCATTTTTAAAGATGTGCTTCAGTTAAATTACAGCATTTCTTCTGGATTACCCATCTTGAGCAGTTAAATTAATCTTGGCTACCAGGTGCTTCACAGGCTATAAACTGTTTAGTTTCAAACAAAGAAGTGTATTTAAGTGCAGTAGTGGTAAACTGTGTAATCTGCAGCCCTGGGTCCAAAAGCAGCTCTTCAGTTCTGAAGCCTTGATCAGAATTAACAAGGAAATTAATAAAATAAGTTTCAAATACGCTTTGCTGCTCTGGACAAATTTTATATAGTGGAAAAAGGAGCTGATGTCTTTTTGATAGGATAAATCAAAGCTCTAATAGTTTAGAAATTAAAGTAATATTTGTTTTATATTTAAGCATCTTATCTTAAGCAAGTGTGTTATTAGTATATGCACACATTTTTTAAGAGAGAAAATGACTCCAGTTGGTTTTATTTGATCAGTTCTCTTGTCTCCTAACAAAGTGCATTTCAAACATTTCTCTTTCAGGAGACCCCTGCAGCTTATATTTCCAGTTTCTTCTTTTTTGTACTTTTGTTTTTGAGCCGTCAGTGAAAGTAAATATACACAGGGATTATATATTTCATGCATTTATAATGGCCATATTACCATGTCTGCTCACTTTATCCAATGTCTGCAGAACACAAAACTTCCTAAAACTATTGATGATGCAGCTAATTTCTACTTGGTCTTTTAGAAGAATTGACACATTTACTGGTATATATTTTTAAAAAGTTATTTAATTCTTTCTTACAGATTTTTTTTTTTACTTTTTAGTTGCTTTGTCAGAACAGCGATGAATGTCCAAACATAAACAGCTCAAATAAACTTTACGCTGAAATAAGATTCAAACAAATCCAACAAATTCAGTGTATAAGAACAAAGAGCTGTAGTTTTTCTCACCTTACAAAGGACTAAAATTGACCAAATTAATAACAATAATAATAAAAAAAGGGCTGTAAAATAAAAGGACAACCTGAAAAGGTCAGTCTTTCAGGTGTCAACAGATTATTTCGTTTTTCCTGTGAAAAATACAATTCTGTTATATTATTTCTATTTATATAATTACCCCATCTTATTTTCTGACTGTGCATAGAAAGCAACAATGTGAGAAGATACTTGTATTCATTTAAAATGTTCTGCAAAGGCATTAGTGAATCTTTAAAGCTTGTATTTTGATAAACATCCTTGTTCCTGATGATGTTAGCCCTTAACACTTTCAATACTAACAGAGAATCAAACAAGATTCAGTCACTCTGCTTTAACTGCTCATATGTTAGTTATAAATAATCACTGCATTCATGTTTAAAATGCATCTCTGTAGCAATAAATAGAAACAATCTCTCAAGACTCAATGTCAAAGAAGTACATTACAACTGAGAATTACTGTTACAAAGAACACGCAGCTGCATGAGTGGATGTAACAGACTAAACATGGCTGGACGTGACGCTCGGAGAGTCGTCAGCAGAAAGAGAGCCTCAGAGCTCTCCTCTTTCTAGTTTGTGTGCAAGAGCTTGGCCAGTCGCTCCAAGGTAAAAAATAAAAATAGGAGGGGGTGTCGTTGGGCGGAATGAGTCACTGCAACAGGGGGCGCTCTGGCTCATTAGGATGCGGCAGCCAAACGGATTCTCTCTGGAGGAATCTGCAGGACATTCTTGGCAGCTTTGACAGTGTTCTTCATGAGCATTGCTACAGTCATGGGTCCAACTCCCCCTGGGACCGGGGTGATGAATCCTGCCTTCTTCCTCACGCCTGAACGTGGACAGAAAACACATGTTACACAGGGCAGAGAGGAAAATGTAAACCAATCCCACTCCGTTTTTCCTGTACCTTCAAAATCCACATCTCCAACCAGCTGGCTCTTTCCAGTGACGGGGTCCTGAACTCTGTTTATTCCCACGTCAATCACAGCTGCTCCCTCTTTGATCATGTCTGCTGTAATTAGCTTAGGAATCCCTGATAGTCCAAAGAAAAAGTACTGTGGTCAAACTATTTACTCCACTCAAAAACTGAAGATTATAAAACACCTCGGACAAACGAAAAGAGACAAACCTGCAGCAGCCACAATGATGTCCGCCATCTTAGTGTGCTGGCAAAGTTGTTCCTTTGGAGTGTAACGGTGAGTAATGGTGACTGTGGCATCACCTGCAGCAGAACGGAGGGAAGCGTATAGACACTGAACTTTTATCCTAAATGTAATTCCACATGTGAACACAGATGTACACCAACCTCCAGGCCTCTCGTGTCGGCCGTCTGTGTGTAGCAACATGGCGATGGGCATGCCCACGTTCTTGGAGCGTCCTGCAACTAGTACATTCTTTCCAAAAGTAGGAATTCCTGAAAAATACAAATTTAGATTAATTTAACGGCATTTCTAATTTGGGGCTATGTGCAGTGAGAGGTAACTCCTGTTACCTGTGCGTTTGATAATTTCCCAGACTCCCCAGGGTGTGGCAGGAAGCATGGTAGACTGATCCAGGCACATGCGGCCAACGTTAACTACATGGAAGCCGTCTACATCCTTGGCAGGAGCAATGGCATTACAGATCGCCCTCTCGTCAATGTGCTCTATGGTGAAAATAAAGATGAGTTACAGTGAGGGCAAACAGACCAACACAGACATAAAGTACTTCTAAAGTAGGGGTGGGCGATATGGCTCAAAAATTATATTGTGATATTTCAGAGCATTATCACGATAACGGTAAATTTCGTGATATAACAAAAAAATAATAATCAAATGTATTTATTTGACAAAATTAACATGTTGCTTTGCAGTATTATATAAAATTTTAAAAAACAACAAGGGGTAATTTTACTGAAATTACTTTATTTA